>CM055120.1:279510897-279570172 GCA_029206835.1 Rana muscosa | reverse complement strand
AGATATAGAAGAGAGAGAGGGAGAAGAGAGAGATATAGAAGAGAGAGAGAGAAGAGAGAGAGAGAGAGATAGAAGAGAGAGAGAGGAGAGAGAGAAGAGGGAGAAATAGAAGAGAGAGAGAGAGAAGAGAGAGATAGAAGAGAGAGAGAGGAGAGAGAGAGAAGAGAGAGGGGGAGAGAGAGAGATATATAGAGAGAGGAGGAGAGAGGAGAGAGAGAAGAGAGAGAGAGGGGGAAGAGAGAGAAGATATAGAGAGAGAGGGGGAGAGAGGAGAGCGAGAAGAGACAGAGAGAGAGAGAGAAGAGAGAGAGAGGGGGGAGAGAGAGAAGATATAGAGAGAGAGGAGGGAGAGAGGAGAGAGAGAAGAGAGAGAGAGAAGAGAGAGAGAGAGAGGGGGAGAGAAGATATAGATAGATATATATATATAGAAGAGAGAGAAGAGAGAGAGGAGAGAGAGAGGGGGGAGAAGATATAGATATATATATATATATATATAGAAGAGAGAGAAGAGAGAGAGGAGAGAGAGAGAGAGGGGGGAGAGAAGATATAGAGATATATATATATAGAAGAGAGAGAAGAGAGAGAGGAGAGAGAGAGGGGGGAGAGAAGATATATATATATAGAGAGAGAGATATAGAAGAGAGAGAAGAGAGAGGAGAGAGAGAAGAGAGAGAGAAGAGAGAGGGGGAGAGAGAGAAGATATATAGAGAGAGGAGGGAGAGAGGAGAGAGAGAAGAGAGAGAGGGGGGAAGAGAGAGAAGATATAGAGAGAGAGGGGGGAGAGGGGAGAGCGAGAAGAGACAGAGAGAGAGAGAAGAGAGAGAGAGAGAGGGGGGAGAGAGAGAAGATATAGAGAGAGAGAGGAGGGAGAGAGGAGAGAGAGAAGAGAGAGAGAAGAGAGAGAGAGAGAGAGAGGGGGGAGAGAAGATATAGATATATATATATATATAGAAGAGAGAGAAGAGAGAGAGGAGAGAGAGAGGGGGAGAGAAGATATAGATATATATATATATAGAAGAGAGAGAGGAGAGAGAGAGAGAGGGGGGGGAGAGAAGATATAGATATATATATATAGAAGAGAGAGAGGAGAGAGAGAGGGGGGAGAGAAGATATATATATAGAGAGAGAGAGATATAGAAGAGAGAGAAGAGAGAGGAGAGAGAGAAGAGAGAGAGAAGAGAGAGGAGAGAGAAAGTATAGAGAGAGATATAGAAGAGAGAGAAGAGAGAGGAGAGAGAGAAGAGAGAGAGAAGAGAGAGAGAGAGGGGGGGGGGAGAGAGAGAAGATATAGAGAGAGATATAGAAGAGAGAGGAGAGAGAAAGTATAGAGAGAGCGCCTGGTGGAGATCGAGCTGTAGAGGGGCTTCTCTTGCACCCCTGGTAGAGCTGACAGGGGGTGTAGGACACAGAGTGGCACAAGGTGCCAGCTGAGGCCTGACAGAGAAGCGATGGCAGTAGATCACCAGTCAGCCACCTGGAACTGGAACTCTGTGACGCTGGATCAGTGGGCACGAGCGTAGCCGGAACATAAGCCAAGGGGTCAATGCAATGCAGGTACAGGAACGTGAGATTAAAGCATGAACAGGATACAAGTCGGAGTCGGTACACAACCGGGCAGCACGGTACCGGAGCATGAGACAAACACAGGCCGAGGTCACAGGTAGGCAGGCAGAAGGGGGTGGGGGGTATTGGGGGGGCAGAGAGGATATAGTGGAATATTATAGAGGGGGGAGAAGGGGGTGGGAGGTATTGGGGGGGGGGACAGAGAGGAGATAAAAATATTATAGAGGCAGAGAAGGGGGGGGTGGGGGGTATTGGGGGGGCAGAGAGGAGATAGTAGAAATATTATAGAGGGAGAGAAGGGGGGTGGGGGGTATTGGGGGGACAGAGAGGAGATAGTAGAGATATTATAGAGGGGGGAGAAGGGGGGTGGGAGGTATTGGGGGGCAGAGAGGAGATAGAAATATTATAGAGGGAGAGAAGGGGGTGGGGGGTATTGGGGGGGACAGAGAGGAGATAGTAGAGATATTATAGAGGGGGGAGAAGGGGGTGGGAGGTATTGGGGGGGGCAGAGAGGAGATAGAAATATTATAGAGGGAGAGAAGGGGGTGGGGGTATTGGGGGGGGGGACAGAGAGGAGATAGTAGAATATTATAGAGGGAGAGAAGGGGGTGGGGGATATTGGAGGGGGGGCAGAGAGGATATAGTAGAATATTATAGAGGGGGGGGAAGGAGGGTGGGAGGTATTGGGGGGGGGACAGAGAGGAGATAAAAATATTATAGAGGGAGAGAAGGGGGTGGGAGGTATTGGGGGGACAGAGAGGAGATAGTAGAATATTATAGAGGGGAGAAGGAGGGTGGGAGGTATTGGGGGGACAGAGAGGAGATAGTAGAATATTATAGAGGGAGATAAGGGGATGGGGGGTATTGGGGGGGCAGAGAGGAGATAGTAGAATATTATAGAGGGGGGAGAACCTGACAATCCTCATAAAAGTTGAGTGGAAATACTTTGGCCCACACAGGTCAGTGCTCGGCTCTCACTTACCCCCTCCCTGGGGATTTGCCCCCCATGTCTTGGAGGGGGAGGGGTGATATCTCATGATATAAAGTTGGATTATTCTACTTTTCTTGCTCAGTAGAACATAAGGCCAGGGAGACGGCAATGCTGGCACAGCTGTGCTCCTCCATGTCACTGGCAGATGGATAGATGGAGCAGACAAGGTCAGGAGGTTATTCCCGTCTTACAGAGAACACAATTATAATCTGTCATGGAAATGACACGGCGACATTCCGGAAGATCTGTCACATGTGAAGTGAGATCACAGCGCTGAGGAACTTCAACTGTCAGGTCTCCTCCGGCGCTGCACTCCGCTCCGCAACCATCACCGCCATCGTCTCTGCCGCGTCTTCCACTTCCAGCCTCTTCTGTATTTGGACACGAAGATGCCACCTTTACCAACAAAACTGCCTACGAAGGTAAGCCTGGTGATAAGACCCAACTGGGAAGCTTTGACCAAAGATGGGTATTGCCTTTGCTATAAGTGTAGGCCATCTACACACCCACCGAAGCCTGGCTGAAAAACTCCCAGAGATGGCATCATCCCACCCTGCCTTGTTGCTAGGACATTGCTGGGGTACTCCCAGCCGATTCAAACCCCCTTGCATGCGCTCTCCCCCCCAGACATAGAAGCTCTGAGGTCACTGAAGCTGGAGGAGATAGTGGACCACACATGTCAGGGGGTTTGGAAGCTCCTGTGATGGTGGGGATGAATAGTAGCAGCTGGTAGTGTCTTAGCAACGTCCTAGCAACAAGGCAGGGTGGGATGATGCCATCTCTGGGAATCTTTCAGACAGGGTTCGGGAGGTACATAAACGGCCTGTACCTGCAAAGGCATTATCAAACTTTAGTCAGAGCTACAGCAATGGTGAGGGGAGCGCATGCAAGGGGGTTTGAGCTGGAGAAAGAGCTCTCTCCTGTGATGGTGGGGGTGGGCAGTAACAGCTGGGGGTGTCTTAGCAACATCCTAGCAACAAGGCAGGACAGGATGATGTAATCTCGGAGAGTTTTATGGCCAGGCCTCGGAAAGTATGTAAATGGCCAACACAAATTCCAAGGACTTTATTCAACTTTGGCCAAAGCTGCACAGTTTATTTTCCTCTACAGGTGCCCCCCCCCCCACCCCTCACATAGGCAATCTTTTTAGTGGCGGTACACCAACTCTGTAACTGTTATTTTTAAGGGCTAGGGTTAGGGTTCAATGTTAGGGTTAGGGTTAATGGTTAGAGTTAGGGTTAAATGTTAGGGTTAAGGGCTATAGGTAGGGTTAAATGTTGGGGTTACAGGCTAGGGTTAGGGTTCAATGTTAGGGTTAGGGTTAACTATCACTGTTAGGTTTAAGGGCTAGAGTTAGGATTAAATGTTAAGGTTAAGGCTAGAGTTAGGGTTAAGGGCTATGGTTAGGGTTCAATTTTAGGGTTAGGGTTAAGGGCTAGAGTTAGGGTTAAATGTAGGGTTAGGGCTAAGGACTAGGGTTAGGGTTCAGTGTTAGGGTTAGGGTGAAGGGCTAGAGTTAGGGTTCAGTGTTAGGGTTAGGGTGAAGGGCTAGAGTTAGGGTTCAATGTTAGGGTTAGGGTGAAGGGCTAGAGTTAGGGTTAAATGTTAGGGCTATGGTTAAGGGCTAGAGTTAGGGTTAAATGTAGGGTTAGGGCTAAGTACTAGGGTTAGGGTTCAGTGTTAGGGTTAGGGTGAAGGGCTAGAGTTAGGGTTCAATGTTAGGGTTAGGGTGAAGGGCTAGAGTTAGGGTTAAATGTTAGGGCTATGGTTAAGGGCTAGAGTTAGGGTTAAATGTAGGGTTAGGGCTAAGGACTAGGGTTAGGGTTCAGTGTTAGGGTTAGGCTTAAGGGCCAGAGTTAGGGTTAAATGTTAGGGTTAAAGGTAGAGTTAGGGTTAAATTTTTCGGTTAAGGGCTAGGGTTACGATTCAATGTTAGGGTTAAGGGCTATATTTATAGTTAAATGTTGCGGTAAGGGCTAGGGTTCGGGTTCAATGTTAGGGTTAGGGTTCAATGTTAGGGTTAGGGTTAAAGTGATACTAAAGGTTTGAGTATTATTTTTTTTAAATAACAAACATGTCATACTTACCTCCACTGTGCAGTTCGTTTTGCACAGAGTGGCCCCGATCCTCCTCTTCTGGGGTACCTCGGCGGCTCTCGCCGCTCCTCCCACATCAGATAACCCCCTAGGAGTAGCGCTCTCCCGGGAGGGTTACCTTGCTTCCGAGTCCAGCATTTGCGTCCATAGCCACCGAATGCAAGACTCGGCCCCGCCCCCCGGCGCCTGCGTCATTGGATTTGATTGACAGAAGCGGAAGCGAATGGCTGCGCTGCAATCAATCTATCCAATCAAGAGCCGAGAACCCCGGGCAGAGAGACGGTGCGTCCTCGCCGTGGGACATTGCGGAGATCAGGTAAGTAAAACGGGGGGGCCGGTGACTGCAAGGTGTATTTCACCTTAATGCACAGGATGCACGAGGGTTTCCAACCCCTTTAAGGGCTGTTGTTAGGGTTAAATGATAGGTTTAGGAGCTAACATTAGAGTTAGTGGTAATTATTAGGCTTAGAATGGTGACCCCCACCCCAAATGATTGGCACTACCCGTCGCTTGTAACTCTAACATGCGACACATAAAGGCTCCTGAAATACTTTGATGCTACTTGCGTGGTGGGGAGTGTAAAGTCACATCAAAGTCGCACTACATGAACAGAACTGTCATTCCTTCCTAGTAGCATAATATAAAAACGCAAAATGCAAAACGCATCAAAAAGGAATCAAAAGCGCAAAACGCGCCGGAGGAACACATTAACCGCAACCTGCATGGATGTGAACCAGGACAGTGTGGATTCCACACTCAGCGATTGTTTAGCCCCTCCCCCACCTTATTATATCGGAGAAGTTACACTTGATGGAGCCCCCCGCAGAGCATCAATCGATTTCACACCCATTGTCTTCTATGGCTTCCTAAACAGACTGGATCCAGCCCCGGGCACAACCCTCGTGTGAAGTGCGTAGACAATGATGGCGCACAACGCATGGCGTATATTTATGTTTTCTTTTTACATATTATTATGATTATTGTTACATTTTTCCTGCAGTTCCTATCGGGGCGAATACCATCGCCGCTCTGACATCTGGAAGGCCGGGCTCCTCTTGTAGGGGGGGGTGATTATTTGAAGTCGGCGTGACTATGGACGGCCTACCGGGGGGGGGGCACTTACTTTAAACTATTTTATTTTGAATCTCTTTGAATGCGTTTTTATCTCTCATTGCAGCTCCTGATATCCGAGAGTTCGGCCGTCGGGGACTCAGGAGATTCGCCGGAGATGATAAAAGTCTCCTTTGTTTTACCTGATGGACAAATAAGCGCAAATTCCGGATCTTCATTTCTGCGTGCGCCGGTTCTGACCGCCCTTCCGAGAGAGATCGGGAATTGTCATTATTTCATTTTATGTTATATCATCTTCCCCGGAATGCGATATTTACTGGCGGCATGGAATTTGTTATCATTGAAGCTCCCTAACCCCTTCCTGCCTGAGGGTAAAACAAATGTTAATGCCTAAGCACAATATTGCAACTTTGACATGTGTTAGTAAAACAGTTCATCTCATCACAACTTCTCTGTGTATCCGGGTGGATTATACCGCATTTCTTTTTTCAGGACAAATTGGGCTTTCATTGGGTGGTAAATGGTAACCGATATCTTCTGATTTTATTTTTATTATCAAAGGTAAACTGGCCCAAAATAGTAAAAAAAAAAAACATATTTTTATTTTTATATTTAGCTGTAAATTTCTTGCTATTATCATAATTTACCACCAAAGAACAACCCAAAATAAATTCTCCTTCTCCTGACGATCGTAGTGATACCCCATATGTGTATGTTGGGTGTTGTTTGTACCCGAAGTACACCCCAGAAACAAGAGCGCGCAATTTTCTTTCTTTTTTTATATCCTACAGAAACACACCGACAATAATTTTACTTTATTTATTTTTAAATTCACCCAAAATATGCTGGTCGTGACCTTTGACTCTGACCTTAACCCCAACACTAACCCTGGCAAACCTCGATCTGGTTCTTTTTTTCTGTATTTTTAATTTGTATTTGTTTGTTTTTTTACACACTTTGGTTTGTTTACATTTCCTGCCCTGCAAGAAGAGGAAGTATTATAATGTATATAAAGATACAATGTATATATAATATATATAAAGATACAATGTATATATAATATATATAAAGATACAATGTATATATAATGTATATGAGGATACAATGTATATGTATAATGTATATAAGGATACAATGTATATATAATGTATATAAAGATACAATGTATATATAATGTATATAAAGATACAATGTATATATATATAATGTATATGAGGATACAATGTATATATATAATGTATATAAGGATACAATGTATATATATATAATGTATATGAGGATACAATGTATATATATAATGTATATAAGGATACAATGTATATATAATGTATATAAGGATACAATGTATATATAATGTATATGAGGATACAATGTATATATAATGTATATGAGGATACAATGTATATATAATGTATATAAGGATACAATGTATATGTATAATGTATATAAGGATACAATGTATATATAATGTATATGAGGATACAATGTATATATAATGTATATGAGGATACAATGTATATATAATGTATATGAGGATACAATGTATATATAATGTATATAAGGATACAATGTATATGTATAATGTATATAAGGATACAATGTATATATAATGTATATGAGGATACAATGTATATATAATGTATATAAGGATACAATGTATATATAATGTATATGAGGATACAATGTATATATAATGTATATAAGGATACAATGTATATATAATGTATATAAGGATACAATGTATATATAATGTATATAAGGATACAATGTATATGTATAATGTATATAAGGATACAATGTATATATATATAATGTATATGAGGATACAATGTATATATAATGTATATAAGGATACAATGTATATATAATGTATATAAGGATACAATGTATATATAATGTATATGAGGATACAATGTATATATAATGTATATGAGGATACAATGTATATATAATGTATATGAGGATACAATGTATATATATAATGTATATAAGGATACAATGTATATATAATGTATATAAGGATACAATGTATATATAATGTATATAAAGATACAATGTATATATAATATATATAAAGATACAATGTATATATAATGTATATGAGGATACAATGTATATATAATGTATATGAGGATACAATGTATATATATAATGTATATAAGGATACAATGTATATATAATGTATATAAGGATACAATGTATATATAATGTATATGAGGATACAATGTATATATAATGTATATAAGGATACAATGTATATATAATGTATATAAGGATACAATGTATATATAATGTATATAAGGATACAATGTATATGTATAATGTATATAAGGATACAATGTATATATATATAATGTATATGAGGATACAATGTATATATAATGTATATAAGGATACAATGTATATATAATGTATATAAGGATACAATGTATATATAATGTATATGAGGATACAATGTATATATAATGTATATGAGGATACAATGTATATATAATGTATATGAGGATACAATGTATATATAATGTATATAAGGATACAATGTATATATATATAATGTATATAAGGATACAATGTATATATAATGTATATAAGGATACAATGTATATATAATGTATATGAGGATACAATGTATATATAATGTATATGAGGATACAATGTATATATAATGTATATGAGGATACAATGTATATATAATGTATATAAGGATACAATGTATATATATATAATGTATATGAGGATACAATGTATATATAATGTATATAAGGATACAATGTATATATATATAATGTATATGAGGATACAATGTATATATAATGTATATAAGGATACAATGTATATATAATGTATATAAAGATACAATGTATATATAATATATATAAAGATACAATGTATATATAATGTATATGAGGATACAATGTATATATAATGTATATGAGGATACAATGTATATATATAATGTATATAAGGATACAATGTATATATAATGTATATAAGGATACAATGTATATATAATGTATATGAGGATACAATGTATATATAATGTATATAAGGATACAATGTATATATAATGTATATAAGGATACAATGTATATATAATGTATATAAGGATACAATGTATATGTATAATGTATATAAGGATACAATGTATATATATATAATGTATATGAGGATACAATGTATATATAATGTATATAAGGATACAATGTATATATAATGTATATAAGGATACAATGTATATATAATGTATATGAGGATACAATGTATATATAATGTATATGAGGATACAATGTATATATAATGTATATGAGGATACAATGTATATATAATGTATATGAGGATACAATGTATATATATAATGTATATGAGGATACAATGTATATATAATGTATATAAGGATACAATGTATATATATATAATGTATATAAGGATACAATGTATATATATATAATGTATATAAGGATACAATGTATATATAATGTATATAAGGATACAATGTATATATAATGTATATGAGGATACAATGTATATATAATGTATATGAGGATACAATGTATATATAATGTATATGAGGATACAATGTATATATAATGTATATAAGGATACAATGTATATATATATAATGTATATGAGGATACAATGTATATATAATGTATATAAGGATACATTGTATATATAATGTATATAAGGATACAATGTATATATAATGTATATGAGGATACAATGTATATATAATGTATATGAGGATACAATGTATATATAATGTATATGAGGATACAATGTATATATAATGTATATGAGGATACAATGTATATATAATGTATATAAGGATACAATGTATATATAATGTATATAAGGATACAATGTATATATATAATGTATATGAGGATACAATGTATATATAATGTATATGAGGATACAATGTATATATATAATGTATATGAGGATACAATGTATATATAATGTATATGAGGATACAATGTATATATATAATGTATATGAGGATACAATGTATATATAATGTATATAAGGATACAATGTATATATAATGTATATAAGGATACAATGTATATATAATGTATATGAGGATACAATGTATATATAATGTATATGAGGATACAATGTATATATAATGTATATAAGGATACAATGTATATGTATAATGTATATGAGGATACAATGTATATATAATGTATATAAAGATACAATGTATATATAATGTATATAAGGATACAATGTATATATAATGTATATAAGGATACAATGTATATATAATGTATATGAGGATACAATGTATATATAATGTATATGAGGATACAATGTATATATAATGTATATGAGGATACAATGTATATATATAATGTATATAAGGATACAATGTATATATATAATGTATATAAGGATACAACGTATATATATATAATGTATATAAGGATACAATGTATATATATAATGTATATAAGGATACAATGTATATATAATGTATATGAGGATACAATGTATATGTATAATGTATATGAGGATACAATGTATATATAATGTATATGAGGATACAATGTATATATAATGTATATGAGGATACAATGTATATATATAATGTATATAAGGATACAATGTATATATATATATAATGTATATGAGGATACAATGTATATATAATGTATATAAGGATACAATGTATATATATATATATAATGTATATGAGGATACAATGTATATATAATGTATATAAGGATACAATGTATATATATAATGTATATAAGGATACAATGTATATATAATGTATATAAGGATACAATGTATATGAGGATACAATGTATATATATAATGTATATAAGGATACAATGTATATATAATGTATATAAGGATACAATGTATATGTATAATGTATATAAGGATACAATGTATATATATATAATGTATATGAGGATACAATGTATATATAATGTATATAAGGATACAATGTATATATAATGTATATAAGGATACAATGTATATATAATGTATATAAGGATACAATGTATATATAATGTATATGAGGATACAATGTATATATAATGTATATGAGGATACAATGTATATATATATAATGTATATGAGGATACAATGTATATATAATGTATATAAGGATACAATGTATATATAATGTATATGAGGATACAATGTATATATAATGTATATGAGGATACAATGTATATATAATGTATATAAGGATACAATGTATATATATATAATGTATATGAGGATACAATGTATATATAATGTATATAAGGATACAATGTATATATAATGTATATGAGGATACAATGTATATATAATGTATATGAGGATACAATGTATATATAATGTATATGAGGATACAATGTATATATAATGTATATAAGGATACAATGTATATATATATAATGTATATGAGGATACAATGTATATATAATGTATATAAGGATACAATGTATATATAATGTATATAAGGATACAATGTATATATAATGTATATGAGGATACAATGTATATATAATGTATATGAGGATACAATGTATATATAATGTATATAAGGATACAATGTATATATATATATAATGTATATGAGGATACAATGTATATATAATGTATATAAGGATACAATGTATATATAATGTATATAAGGATACAATGTATATATAATGTATATGAGGATACAATGTATATATAATGTATATGAGGATACAATGTATATATATAATGTATATGAGGATACAATGTATATATAATGTATATGAGGATACAATGTATATATAATGTATATAAGGATACAATGTATATATAATGTATATAAGGATACAATGTATATATATAATGTATATGAGGATACAATGTATATATAATGTATATGAGGATACAATGTATATATAATGTATATGAGGATACAATGTATATATAATGTATATGAGGATACAATGTATATATATAATGTATATGAGGATACAATGTATATATAATGTATATAAGGATACAATGTATATATAATGTATATAAGGATACAATGTATATATAATGTATATGAGGATACAATGTATATATAATGTATATGAGGATACAATGTATATATAATGTATATAAGGATACAATGTATATATAATGTATATGAGGATACAATGTATATATAATGTATATGAGGATACAATGTATATATAATGTATATGAGGATACAATGTATATATAATGTATATGAGGATACAATGTATATATAATGTATATAAGGATACAATGTATATATAATGTATATGAGGATACAATGTATATATAATGTATATAAGGATACAATGTATATATAATGTATATAAGGATACAATGTATATATATAATGTATATGAGGATACAATGTATATATAATGTATATGAGGATACAATGTATATATAATGTATATAAGGATACAATGTATATATAATGTATATGAGGATACAATGTATATATAATGTATATGAGGATACAATGTATATATAATGTATATGAGGATACAATGTATATATAATGTATATGAGGATACAATGTATATATAATGTATATAAGGATACAATGTATATGTATAATGTATATGAGGATACAATGTATATATAATGTATATAAAGATACAATGTATATATAATGTATATAAGGATACAATGTATATATAATGTATATGAGGATACAATGTATATATAATGTATATGAGGATACAATGTATATATAATGTATATGAGGATACAATGTATATATAATGTATATGAGGATACAATGTATATATATAATGTATATAAGGATACAATGTATATATATAATGTATATAAGGATACAACGTATATATATATAATGTATATAAGGATACAATGTATATATAATGTATATGAGGATACAATGTATATGTATAATGTATATGAGGATACAATGTATATATAATGTATATAAGGATACAATGTATATATAATGTATATGAGGATACAATGTATATGTATAATGTATATGAGGATACAATGTATATATAATGTATATGAGGATACAATGTATATATAATGTATATGAGGATACAATGTATATATATAATGTATATAAGGATACAATGTATATATATATATATAATGTATATGAGGATACAATGTATATATAATGTATATAAGGATACAATGTATATATATATATATATATAATGTATATGAGGATACAATGTATATATAATGTATATAAGGATACAATGTATATATATAATGTATATAAGGATACAATGTATATATAATGTATATAAGGATACAATGTATATGAGGATACAATGTATATATATAATGTATATAAGGATACAATGTATATATATATAATGTATATGAGGATACAATGTATATATATAATGTATATAAGGATACAATGTATATATAATGTATATAAGGATACAATGTATATGTATAATGTATATAAGGATACAATGTATATATATATATAATGTATATGAGGATACAATGTATATATAATGTATATAAGGATACAATGTATATATAATGTATATAAGGATACAATGTATATATAATGTATATAAGGATACAATGTATATATAATGTATATGAGGATACAATGTATATATAATGTATATGAGGATACAATGTATATATATAATGTATATAAGGATACAATGTATATATAATGTATATAAGGATACAATGTATATATAATGTATATGAGGATACAATGTATATATAATGTATATGAGGATACAATGTATATATATAATGTATATAAGGATACAATGTATATATAATGTATATGAGGATACAATGTATATATAATGTATATGAGGATACAATGTATATATAATGTATATAAGGATACAATGTATATATATATAATGTATATGAGGATACAATGTATATATAATGTATATAAGGATACAATGTATATATAATGTATATAAGGATACAATGTATATATAATGTATATGAGGATACAATGTATATATAATGTATATGAGGATACAATGTATATATAATGTATATAAGGATACAATGTATATATATATAATGTATATGAGGATACAATGTATATATAATGTATATAAGGATACAATGTATATATAATGTATATAAGGATACAATGTATATATAATGTATATGAGGATACAATGTATATATAATGTATATGAGGATACAATGTATATATATAATGTATATGAGGATACAATGTATATATAATGTATATGAGGATACAATGTATATATAATGTATATAAGGATACAATGTATATATAATGTATATAAGGATACAATGTATATATATAATGTATATGAGGATACAATGTATATATAATGTATATGAGGATACAATGTATATATAATGTATATGAGGATACAATGTATATATAATGTATATGAGGATACAATGTATATATAATGTATATGAGGATACAATGTATATATAATGTATATAAGGATACAATGTATATATAATGTATATAAGGATACAATGTATATATAATGTATATGAGGATACAATGTATATATAATGTATATAAAGATACAATGTATATATAATGTATATAAGGATACAATGTATATATATATAATGTATATAAGGATACAATGTATATATAATGTATATAAGGATACAATGTATATATATAATGTATATAAGGATACAATGTATATATAATGTATATGAGGATACAATGTATATATAATGTATATGAGGATACAATGTATATATAATGTATATGAGGATACAATGTATATATAATGTATATAAGGATACAATGTATATATATAATGTATATAAGGATACAATGTATATATATATGATGTATATGAGGATACAATGTATCTTTCTCTTCATTCAGAAGAAGAAGTAAACGCAGGGGCGGGCTCATAGTGACTGATCACTGTGATAGCCAATCAGAGCGATCAGGTGACCCAGAACCGGGAATCCCAGGTCCCAATCGTTAGTAGGAGACTCGGGATTTCGATCTCTGTGTTGGGAGCGCTCTGTGCGGTGCATTCTCAGCACAAAGGGAGATATGATATATGCGGCCCCATGGAAAAAAGCCCAGTCCTGTGAGGCCGCATATGTGTGCGGTGGGTGGGAGGGGTTAACCGAGAACCAGAGCTAGGAACGTTCACACTATTCAGACTTAGAAGATGGTAAAATGTAATTCGTTGTCTGGAATATGTACATATATTTATTGTTCACATTCAAATGCCACTTTATACATTGACATACTTCCTTAGACTGAGCCTGTTCAGACACTACAATCACCTGCTGACTCAGCGTCATCCACAGGCAGTTTCACTCTTTACAAAGGGAAACACAAAGCAGTGCCTACTGAGCGTAGCAGTCAATGTAAATTTATTGGAATTAAAACCAGATGCAAGTAAACACTCACAAACGAATAAATGGGGAAAGCTTATCTGGATGAGAGTATAAATCATCCGCTCTTCCCAGGAAGGAGGTGCTGTATTTCCGGATGCTGGGGGGAGATGATATCTCTAGGTGTCCTCGACGTTGAGCGGAACCACGCGTTCACAACAGCGGTGACGGGGAACAGCTTCCCTGGAACATAGCAGTAACGATCACTTCCGGGTCATGGGGTCAGCGGGAGGGTGCGCGCGTTCGAAGCATGCGTGATTCACTCTTTAATAAGACACAGACCTTGAATCCAACACAATTTTATTTCAGCTAATTGGAGTACAGAGGATGCTTTTCCAGTCTTTAGAAGTGTAAGAGGACAATAACTTTTCAAACCCTGTCTCTGCAAATAACTAACACTGACTGAGGGAACGTGGAAGAAATGGGGAGGGTGTAGCTAGGACTAAACTAACTAGCACTAAACAGGAGGACAGGACAGAGGAAGATACCAAAATCACATTAGTAAACAAGCTCCAGTGGATGTCTAGATGTCAGCATACTACAGAAAACGAATAACCTCAGGCAGTTCAATACAAGATAAAAAATACATGGAAGTTGGATGAACGGTACAGTATATATATATATATACTGTCTATACACACCAATCAGCCATAACATTGCAATGGCATCTGAAACTCAGTGGGATATATTAGGCAGAAAGTGAGCATGTTGTCCTTGAAGTTGACATGTTGAAAGCAGAGAAAATGTTCATCGCAGTTTTCTGTGTATGGGGCGGTGTAGTGACAGGCTGGTCCGGGTGCCCGCGCTGACCCATGTCCTCAGCCAAAAGCACCTACAATAGGCAGGTGAGCATCAGAACTGAACCACGGAGCAATGTGGAAGGAGGCGGCCTGGTCTGGTGAATTCAAGAATGGTTTGGGGAACACAACAAGTTTGAGGTGTTGACTTGGCCTCCAATTTCTCCAGATCTCTATCCAATTTAGCATCTGTTGGATGTTCTGGAAAAACAAGTCCGATCCATGGAGACCCCACCACCCCCCCCCCCCAACTTACAGGACTTAAAGTGGTTGTAAACCCTTTACAACCATTTTTACCTACGGGTAAGCCTAGATTAAGGCTTACCTGTAGGTGTTGAAAATATCTCCTAAACCTCCACGGTTTAGGAGATATTTGCAAAAGACAACGGCGCAGGCGCACTTTAGAAACCTTTAGAAACGGCGACCGTGCCTTCTCTAAAGGAGATCATGCCGTGACTGGCGGCTCCCATCATCATGGCTCCGGCCAATCACAGCGCCAGAGCCGCGATACCCGGAAGGGAGAGGGTGAAAGATGGACGCTTTGTGAAACAGGGGACAGCGATGACATCGCAGGCTTCGGTTTCAGGTAAGTGACACATTAATGGACTGCTATGCGATGCATACTAGCCCATTATGCTTTACCTTTGCAGGGAAACAAAGAGGAAGTAAAACCCATCAGGGTTTACTTCCTCCTTAAAGGATCTGCTAGTGACGGCTTGATGCCAGATACCACAGTAAGTCCTCCAATGTGACGGGAAGTCGGCAGCCAGGTGGGAAGAAATAAAATGACTCTTTATTTCATCAAAAGGTTTACAAAGATTCCAAACACGAGCCAATACTGACGCGTTTCAGCCGTACTCCTAGAGTTTGGAACCTTTGTACACCTTTTGATGAAATAAAGAGTCATTTTATTTCTGCCCAACTGGCTGCCGACTTCCCGTCACATTGAAGTTTGTGATCTGCGTCTCCCGTGACTACACAAGTGCAGCGCAGCAAAGAAATCGCCATTCATGGCTCCTCCCACCAAAGACAGAAAAACTGAACAGGCGCGCTCTGTACATCTCCCCATTGATGAGTGCAGACTGCAGACAGGTCAATATCACCAAATCAATATTCACTCCGGCCAAGGCTTGTGATGGCCAAAGAAAAGGCAATTAGGTTATATTGTTACACCCGGGGGACAGCCGGGAATATGTTAAAATAACGAATGTCCTTTAAAAGTACAATTGTTTTTTGATTTATCTTATTTGGGATGGAGTATAAGATCGTTAAACCCTCTGCCAGTTGTTTGCCTTCTGTGTCCCATCCAAGGATTGAGGGAAGGATGAGGTCCGGCATCTCAGGAGGCTCAGCAAGAAGATCTGCTGCCAGGCGCAGCAGAGGTCGCGGGTTCAGATCCTGAAGAGTCTTCTTTGCCTCCTGGTCTTATAGACATAACAGTAATACAAAAAGTGCAGCGCTAACAATGAACATGTCCTAAACAAGGACGGTGCAGGAAAAAGTATAAAACTTGTTTTGGGTCTTGTAACGGGAGGTCCCGGGGAACCCAGAATCCCTTAGAAAGTATGAGATACCCTTGCTTCAGCTCCCCATGCACCTCTTATGTCTAAATCACCCTGTGTCTCTAATAGGGGTATAGGGTGACTGACAAAATATATCTTGGACTTCTTCAAATGGGACAGTAATATTCATTAACAATATCTCTCAAGAAATACGAAGATGTTATTTGGGAATTCCAGGAAGTTCAATGTAACAGGCCGACTGTCTATTGGTTAACGATGCCAATGTCATCACCCCGAGACACCTGTCTGTTGTAATGTTAATGAATCCAGACTAACTTCTAATGCCCTGTACACACGATCGGATTTCCGATGAAATAAAATCTGATGGATTTTTCCATCGGAATTCTGATGAAGCTGACTTTCATCAGTCTTGCCATCAGACAAAATTCCGACCGTCCAAAGCGCGGTGACGTACAACACGTACAACAGCACTATAAAGGGGAAGTTCAAATCCAACGGCGCCACTCTTTGGGCTGCTTTTGGTGATTTCATGTTACCGCGTGTTAGTAAAAGTTTGGTGTTAGCCGATTTGCGCTTTTCAGTCTCCATACTTTTCAGTCCGTTAAGCCGCGTACACACGATCGGTTTTACCGATGAAAACAGTCCGATGGATTTTTTTCATCGGACAAACCGATCGTGTGTGGGCCCCATCGGTCTTTTTTCCATCGGTGTTTAAAAATAGAACTTGTTTTAAATTTATCCGATGGTTAAAAAACCGATAGCAAATTCCGATCGTCTGTGGGGAACTCCATCGGATAAAAAAACCCACGCATGCTCAGAATCAAGTCGACGCATGCTCAGAAGCATTGAACTTAATTTTTCTCGGCTCATCGGAGTGTTTTACGTCACCGCGTTTGGAACGGTCAGTTTTTTGACTGATGGTGTGTAGGCAAGACTGATGGAAGTCAGCTTCATCGGTTTTCCGATGGAAAAATCCATCGTTTTAAAAACCATAGGAAATCCGATCGTGTGTACAGGGCATTACAGCATGACAAATGTGCTACCTCCATTATGAACGCTAGTTTTACCAGAACGAGCGCTCCTGTCTTCTAATTTAATCTGAGCATGCGTGGATTTTTCTCCAATGGAGTTCCCCACAGACGATCGGAATTTGCTATCGTTTTTTCCGATGGGGCCCACACACGATCGTTTTTTCCGATGAAAAAAGTCCATCTGTCTTTTTTCATCAGAAAAAACGATCGTGTGTACGCGGCATAAGGATCCTTTCATGGGGGCTTGGGCTAATTAACCCTGTATTGTATGAAAGGATTCCTGTGATAATGTGTATTGCAGTTCAGGAGACAGCCAGGCTAGGAAACTCTGAGACAGCCAGGCTGTTAAAAGGAATTAGATAATTAGCATGTTAATTAGGTCTGGTCACAGGTGTATTTCCAGAGTAATATGATGCACCTCCTCTTTTAACTGTGTATAAAACTTGTGGTCTTTTCAATAAAGATTGTCAGTCCTGCTTGAAACCTCAAGACAGAGCTTCGTCTCGTTGTTGAGGGAGAATTATTCTTATGGGTTTCTTGTTCGCCTGATTGGAGTGTCGGTAGCGGCCTTGGTGTTCGGAAAGGGAATATCCTAAACGGCTTTAACCCCTTTCATACTTGGGGTGTCGTTACAGGTCTTAAACACATAAAAAATGATATAAATGAGTAATAATATTCGCTCAATACAGTAAAAATACATATGAATAAAATGCAAAAAAATGTATGAAAAATGTGATAACTAAACTTTGCTCAAGTCCATTTGTGATGACTGTAATAACATGTGTGAAGAGATAATCCAAAGTAGATCTTTAGTTAACACAAACGTGATGATAGAAGAAAAGCCGCCACCTCTGATAGGAATGAGGCTTACCGGATTTATTGGACGCCAAATGAGTCTCAAAGGGCTGTGTGGTGACGCCGCACCAAAAACACGAAGACCTCGGCACTGGAACTGGCGAACATCAGAGTAAGACTGTCACACTTTCATCTCAGCAATAAGTGGCATAACCATAATATTAACGATGGGTTCCGTGGCAGAGATATTCAGGTTCACCAGAAATAAGGAAAAGGTGCACACACGGTGTAAATCCATTTAACAGGAAAAACATTTATTTGAAAACTTTTAAAATTGACACTCACATTTGAGAAGATAAAACACGTGCTTGTATCTAATGAGTAGATTCCATGCAGTAGTAGCTGTAGTGCGTTTCATCTAAGAAGACATAACAGGAAATCATTGGGGTGTGCTGGGTGTGCCTGGGCACACCCTAATCACATTGTAGCATTCAAATTAGTAGCCCCTTCCCCCCAGAAAGCACTGGGAAAGTGTTTTTTATAAATTGCAACAAATAATAACAAAAATGTACAAATATTGAAAAATGTAAAACAAAAATATAACAAAAATAAGGGTCATTCACACCAGTTCTCTTTGTGTATATGTATATATATATACGGTACATATACATGTGTGTTTAAACTTTGGGGTGCACACCCTTTTGCAATAGGCTGTGCACACCTATGCAGGAAATCGTTCCAAAGTGCAGGAAATCTTTTCAGGCCTGGCTTCAACTTGTATAAGAGCAATGTGAATAGCGAGCTCTGACAAGGCATCTGCAGAGCTTTCCTCAAGCTTTGTTGAAGCCTTTAAAAGTACCATTCAGCTCCAGTTTGTAAATGTTGAACACAGATCCTAAAGGGAGTGCTGATTGTCACTTTAAGAAAGCTGCTAGCAGGCTTCAGCACTTATTGAAGCTTGTTAAAAGCCTGCTGAAGCCTGCTAGCAGCTTTCTTAAAGTGACAATCAGCACTCCTATTAAAATCTGTGTTTAAATTTTACAAACTGGAGCTGAATGGTACTTTTAAAAGCTCAAACAAAGCTTCCCGAAAGCTCTGCAAATGCTTCTTCAAAGCTTGCCGTTCACACACTGCTCTTATACACGCTAAGGCCCACGTGAAACAGGCCTTACATAATTGGTCAAGTTGAAAAAAGACATAAATTCATAGAGTTCAACCAACAGGAAAAATAAATAAATGCCAAAACAGGTGTCCCCATTGGAAGATTTTACCTCTATTACTGTCCTGGTGACCCCCCAAACGTTCCCTCACTTCCAGTCCCAGGAGCAATGGCCACCAGGACATATGGGAAGAGTAAGGATCTCTCTTGGAACCATAAACAGCACCAAAAACCCGATAGAAAGAACCCCCCCCCCCCCAAAAAAAAAGAAAAGGTTGGAGCTTTCAATACACTTCAGGCCTTCAGGACCAGAAATCGTTGAGTATTTTTTACATATTGATTATTTTTTGGACAGAGAAATCAGTTGCATGAAAACAAAATAAACCAGATGCAAAAAATGGGCAAGAATTGAATGACTGGCTTTTGATTGGTGGGTCCGTTTTTTTTTTCAATACTCTTTATTGCTAATTTTTCTCGCATATTATTTTACATCGTTTTTCATTTTGTTTTTTTTTGCAGTATCTTAAAATTGACATATATTCCTATTTCATTTCCATTCCCTCTCATCCATACTATTATAGTGACTATTTTCTCCCACCTCCTATCCACACTCTATCCATCATTAAACAGGATCTACTCCACTTTGCCCTCCCACATATCTTCATATTTCTGCACCTTTCCCCTTTGTTCATACATTATTCTTTTATAGCACTGACCCCCGAAGGAGCTGCTGATTCATTTTGGGTCATGCAAACTACCTCCATGGCTCCCGTTGTCGGGGGAAAAGAGTTTTTAGAAAAGTCAATGTCCACACAGATGTAAAACCTCAACAATAAGGCTTTATTTTCCTTTGCTGTAGAACTTTAGAGAAAGTGGGAAACGAGAGAAGTGGGGGAAGGTTCCGGCACGCGGTACAAGAGATGCAAACAGTCAGTATATTCGCCACTCAAGCCTGAGTGGGTATTGCTCCCCCGGATAGTCCCCTCTCACGGTCCTAGCAGCCAGGATGATGCAGTGATCAGTCTTTAGACAGTTTCTGCCACAAACTGCTATAGGTAAAGGAAGGTCTCTGCCACAGACCTGGTGAACTTGGGATGCGTCCGAGAATCCTCTGCCACAGGATTTTAAACGTCCCGAACCTCCAGCCGAGCAATAATAGAGCCTTTAAGCCGGACAGTATAGTGGATCCCTCCTTGAATGGGTTGCCAGGCCTCTCCCGAGACATTGGCGACTCGCCAATCTCCTCCGGGGGGCAGGTCCTCCCCCCCCCGGCTTTCCTCCTCAAGAGCCTCCTTCCATCGGATGGACAGCTTGAGATACCTTCAGAAGTGTAGGCCCACAGCAGTAGAGCCGGGCCTAGCGAGCAGAGATGTAGCCTCGGGCTGAAGGTGCCCGGGGCTAGAACACACACACGCACCCCGTGCCATGAGGGCCACGAGGTGCACCAGGAACCCAACACAATGGTGTCTTCCCCTTATGTACCCCTCCCCAGCATGCACAGCGGGCCAACCACGCCCACTGCACAGCTGCCGAGAAAGGACACCCAATACGCTGTGATACACCCGTATTGCAGTGCCACCTACGGGTGAACAGGGAAAATAACTGCCAGCCAGTATCACAACTAGAACAGAAGCAAGAATCTAGAGCAATCAGCAAGTCTGAGCCCAACTATTGGCTCAGACTATCCCCTAAATTTAAACATAGCGTCCCAACCATTTGGGATGGGCGCTACACTTTCATGTGGTAGGACCTGGTTTACTGCTCTCACCGATTGGCTTATTGTCGGTGGTGTTGGCTGAATCCATTTTTCCAGTTTTTTCTCGTGCCGAGAAAAACACGTCTTGCAGGAATATCTCGGTGTATCTGGACCATCTCTCCTCTTCTAGTAATCCCAATAAGCATAATTCCATTGTAACCGTGAAAGGTCTATTTATAACTTTTTCTGGTTGCCAGTGTCCCCTCATACTACCACCGTACCAAGTGGAGGAAGTCTGCACCCCCCTGCCTACATCGTGTGCAGTTTGGCGCAGACATTCTCCTCATTTTATACAACCTATCCGGGCAAAGATGACATCATTGGATCTATCTTCTTCAAGGTGCGAGGAATGCATACAATGCCTCTATTGTACACGACAAAAGATGGCTCCCGATTGGTCAGTGAGGCCTCACTGTCCCTTAATAATGGCTCCTGATTGGTCAGTGAGGCCTCACTGTCCCTTAATAATGGCTCCTGATTGGTCCGTGAAGCCTCACTGTCCTCTAATAATGGCTTCTGATTGGTCGGTGAGGCCTCACTGTCTCCTATTGACCACAGCATAGAACTCATTAACTAACATTGTGAGCGTTCTCTCTTTTTTTGGCCAGGATTATCGGCTTCCGGGGAACATTAATAAAAATGTGTTTAATTTGCTTGTTGTAAATAAGGTGATTTGTCTGGTGGCCGGTATGCAGGCTCTTGATTTACGAGGTATATAAGGCTTGTAGTGCTGATGACCCGCTCCAGAAAAGGCCACATCATTTATTGGGGAGAAGGGACATTAACGTCTTGCTTGCTCTGGAAAGTGAGATCAATGAACGGGGGGATAATTAGTCAGGACACGAGGTGTCTCTCTGGGATTGGTGACAAAGTGCATCGGCCATGCTGGAAATCAGCGCTGCCTTTTGAATCCATTGAGTTGTTAACGGGTTTAATTTGGAATTATCTGTCTTATTCTGGAGAAGGGAGCTTCAAATACACAAGATATGCCGGGGGAATGGAGGGGGTATGTTGGGGGAATGGAGGAGATATGTCGGGGGAATGGAGGGGATATGTTGGGGGAATGGAGGGGGTATGTTGGGGGAATGGAGGGGATATGTCAGGGAAATGGAGGGGGTATGTCGGTGGAATGGAGGGGGTATGTCGGTGGAATGGAGGGGGTATGTCGGTGGAATGGAGGGGGTATGTCGGGGGAATGGAGGGGATATGCCGGGGGAATGGAGGGGGTATGTTGGGGGAATGGAGGGGATATGTTGGGGGAATGGAGGGGGTATGTTGGGGGAATGGAGGGGTATGTTGGGGGAATGGAGGGGGTATGCCGGGGAATGGAGGGGGTATGTTGGGGGAATGGAGGGGGTATGTCAGGGGAATGGAGGGGGTATGTTGGGGGAATGGAGGGGATATGTTGGGGGAATGGAGGGGATATCTCAGGGGAATGGAGGGGATATGTTGGGGGAATGGAGGGGATATGTTGGGGGAATGGAGGGGATATGTCGGGGGAATGGAGAGGGTATGCCGGGGGAATGGAGGGGGTATGTTGGGGGAATGGAAGGGATATGTTGGGGGAATGGAGGTGGTATGTCAGGGGAATGGAGGGGGTATGTTGGGGGAATGGAGGGGGTATGCCGGGGGAATGGAGTTGGTATGTTGGGGGAATGGAGGGGGTATGTCAGGGGAATGGAGGGGGTATGTTGGGGGAATGGACAGGATATGTTGGGGGAATGGAGGGGATATGTCGCGGGAATGGAGAGGGTATGCCGGGGGAATGGAGGGTTTATGTTGGGGGAAGGGAGGGGATATGTTGGGGGAATGGAGGGGGTATGTTGGGGGAATGGAGGGGGTATGCTGGGGGAATGGAGGGGGTATGTCGGGAGAATGGAGGGGGTATGTCAGGGGAATGGAGGGGTATGTCAGGGCAATGGAGGGGGTATGTCAGGGGAATGGAGGAGATATGTCAGGGAAATGGACTATTAGACTTGTATTCGGGGGCCGACCATCTCCGGTTACCAAGTAGAAGACCATAAATGGTGTGATTACTGCGATATATTATTCATACTCTAATAGCCGGGAGGAGAGACGCTGAACTCTTTGGTAGTCCCAGAGGGGGTATGTTGGGGGAATGGAGGGGGTATGTTGGGGGAATGGAGGGGATATGTTGGGGGAATGGAGGAGATATGTCGGGGGAATGGAGGGGTTATGTTGGGGGAATGGAGGGGGTATGTCAGGGGAATGGAGGGGTTATGTTGGGGGAATGGAGGGGGTATGTCAGGGGAATGGAGGGGTTATGTTGGGGGAATGGAGGGGGTATGTCAGGGGAATGGAGGGGTTATGTCGGGGGAATGGAGGGGGTATGTTGGGGGAATGGAGGGGGTATGTCGGGGGAATGGAGGGGTTATGTCGGGGGAATGGAGGGGGTATGTTGGGGGAATGGAGGGGGTATGTCAGGGGAATGGAGGGGTTATGTTGGGGGAATGGAGGGGGTATGTCAGGGGAATGGAGGGGTTATGTCGGGGGAATGGAGGGGGTATGTTGGGGGAATGGAGGGGGTAT
This sequence comes from Rana muscosa, assembly GCA_029206835.1. Taxonomy (NCBI): domain Eukaryota; kingdom Metazoa; phylum Chordata; class Amphibia; order Anura; family Ranidae; genus Rana; species Rana muscosa. The sequence continues at coordinate 279,545,483 of CM055120.1, read as the reverse complement.
GTCGGGGGAATGGAGGGGGTATGTTGTGGGAATGGAGGGGGTATGTCGGAGGAATGGAGGGGGTATGTTGTGGGAATGGAGGGGGTATGTTGAGGGAATGGAGGGGGTATGTTGGGGGTATGGAGGAAATATGGAGGGGGGAGAACGGAAGGAATATGGGGGGGGGGGAGAACGGAGGGAATATGGGGGGGGTGGAGGGAATATGCTGAAGTCACTGCTGTGATAATGACATAAAGAGATTCTCCAGGAAATAGGTAAAGCTGAACTCCGGGCACACAGGTACATACACATCCAGTATGGGAGCTTTGTAACTTTATAACTTTGTAACTTTGTAACTTTGTAACTTTGTAACTTTGTAACTTTCCGGAGAATTTGGATTTCTGTCTATCCAGTCCTGAGATTTATTTGTCTTGCAGGGAAGGAAACCGTACAATCTCCGCCCCTCAGTCACCCAGTGACCAATGAGAGGGAACCATAAGAGGTGGAATGCTGAAGCCCATTCGGGGGAAATCATTCTGCTGTGAAGGGCAAACCCATTGAAATCTAAAATGTAATGCTGACGGGTTCCCCATAACAAGCAGGAGGCTCTTGTAGATTTTTAGTGTTCTGTCATCACTCGGCCTTTTCTCCAGCAGGAATGGAGGAATTATCCCACCTAAACCTCTACAAAGTCTCTGAGTTGCAAGTTGCAGGACCCAGACAGGACATACTGTATATATATATCTATTATACACTCACATGCAGAGCAGAAAACTCGCATTTGTTACTATATCTATAAATGGCCTGACCAGGAATTATTACCAGAAGATCAGGCGCCATTTTGGGAGTATCGGGACCCATTTACCGAATATTCGCTGTTTCCTATTAGACTTGTATTCGGGGGCCGACCATCTCCGGTTACCAAGTAGAAGACCATAAATGGTGTGATTACTGCGATATATTATTCATACTCTAATAGCCGGCAGGAGAGACGCTGAACTCTTCGGGAGTCCCAACTGAAGTGAGATGAAATGGGGCGGGGGAAGGGAGATGTGAGGTACATACATGGCCAGCTCCAGCGAGGACTGACACATCATATTTAGGTGGACGCTTCTTCTCTATATACCAAATTTCATTGACTCCGAACCATCAGACTCATAGGGGATTGTTGGATTCCCATTCCGGAACCATGGACAAGTTTAATGCGGCTTGTTAACCTGACAGTTGGCATCGCCTGTCAGACACACCCATTCAAGTCAATCAGACTGTACATTGTAACTTTGTAGGAGGAGCCTAGAGATCAGACTGTACATTGTAACTTTGTAGGGGGAGCCTGGAGATCAGACTGTACATTGTAACTTTGTAGGGGGAGCCTGGAGATCAGACTGTACATTGTAACTTTGTAGGAGGAGCCTAGAGATCAGACTGTATATTGTAACTTTGTAGGAGGAGCCTAGAGATCAGACTGTACATTGTAACTTTGTACAGGAAGCCCGGAGATCAGACTGTACATTGTAACTTTGTAGGGGGAGCCTGGAGATCAGACTGTACATTGTAACTTTGTACAGGAAGCCCGGAGATCAGACTGTACATTGTAACTTTGTAGGAGGAGCCTAGAGATCAGACTGTACATTGTAACTTTGTAGGGGGAGCCTGGAGATCAGACTGTACATTGTAACTTTGTACGGGGAGCCCGGAGATCAGACTGTACATTGTAACTTTGTACAGGAAGCCCGGAGATCAGACTGTACATTGTAACTTTGTACAGGAAGCCCGGAGATCAGACTGTACATTGTAACTTTGTACGGGGAACCAGGAGATCAGACTGTACATTGTAACTTTGTAGGGGGAGCCTAGAGATCAGACTGTACATTGTATTTGTTGAGGATGTTTTTGGCGAAATGCCTGTCGGTTGTCAGTCCCATCAGCGGCGTTCCTGTCCCGAAATCTGGCGCACCCTGCGATGTGTCGGTGATATGTGGCGCACACTGCGATGTGTCGGTGATATGTGGTGCACACTGCGATGTGTCGGTGATATGTGGAGCACACTGCGATGTGTCGGTGATATGTGGTGCACACTGCGATGTGTCGGTGATATGTGGCGCACACTGCGATGTGTCAGTGATATGTGGTGCACACTGCGATGTGTCGGTGATATGTGGTGTACACTGCGATGTGTCGGTGATATGTGGCGCACACTGCGATGTGTCGGTGATATGTGGAGCACACTGAGATGTGTCGGTGATATGTGGCGCACACTGCGATGTGTCGGTGATATGTGGTGTACACTGCGATGTGTCGGTGATATGTGGCGCACACTGCGATGTGTCAGTGATATGTGGAGCACACTGCGATGTGTCGGTGATATGTGGAGCACACTGCGATGTGTCGGTGATATGTGGTGCACACTGCGATGTGTCGGTGATATGTGGAGCACACTGCGATGTGTCGGTGATATGTGGCGCACACTGCGATGTGTCGGTGATATGTGGAGTACACTGCGATGTGTCGGTGATATGTGGCGCACACTGCGATGTGTCAGTGATATGTGGAGCACACTGCGATGTGTCGGTGATATGTGGTGCACACTGCGATGTGTCGGTGATATGTGGTGCACACTGCGATGTGTCGGTGATATGTGGTGCACACTGCGATGTGTCGGTGATATGTGGCGCACACTGCGATGTGTCAGTGATATGTGGAGCACACTGCGATGTGTCGGTGATATGTGGTGCACACTGCGATGTGTCGGTGATATGTGGAGCACACTGCGATGTGTCGGTGATATGTGGTGCACACTGCGATGTGTCGGTGATATGTGGAGCACACTGCGATGTGTCGGTGATATGTGGAGCACACTGCGATGTGTCGGTGATATGTGGCGCACACTGCGATGTGTCAGTGATATGTGGCGCACACTGCGATGTGTCGGTGATATGTGGTGCACACTGCGATGTGTCGGTGATATGTGGAGCACACTGCGATGTGTCGGTGATATGTGGAGCACACTGCGATGTGTCGGTGATATGTGGCGCACACTGCGATGTGTCGGTGATATGTGGTGCACACTGCGATGTGTCGGTGATATGTGGTGCACACTGCGATGTGTCGGTGATATGTGGCGCACACTGCGATGTGTCGGTGATATGTGGAGCACACTGCGATGTGTCAGTGATATGTGGCGCACACTGCGATGTGTCGGTGATATGTGGTGCACACTGTGATGTGTCGGTGATATGTGGCGCACACTGCGATGTGTCGGTGATATGTGGCGCACACTGCGATGTGTCGGTGATATGTGGCGCACACTGCGATGTGTCGGTGATATGTGGTGCACACTGCGATGTGTCGGTGATATGTGGAGCACACTGCGATGTGTCGGTGATATGTGGCGCACACTGCGATGTGTCGGTGATATGTGGCGCACACTGCGATGTGTCGGTGATATGTGGAGCACACTGCGATGTGTCGGTGATATGTGGAGCACACTGCGATGTGTCGGTGATATGTGGAGCACACTGCGATGTGTCGGTGATATGTGGCACACACTGCGATGTGTCGGTGATATGTGGCGCACACTGCGATGTGTCGGTGATATGTGGTGCACACTGCGATGTGTCGGTGATATGTGGAGCACACTGCGATGTGTCGGTGATATGTGGCGCACACTGCGATGTGTCGGTGATATGTGGCGCACACTGCGATGTGTCGGTGATATGTGGAGTACACTGCGATGTGTCGGTGATATGTGGCGCACACTGCGATGTGTCGGTGATATGTGGCGCACACTGCGATGTGTCGGTGATATGTGGCGCACACTGCGATGTGTCGGTGATATGTGGAGTACACTGCGATGTGTCGGTGATATGTGGCGCACACTGCGATGTGTCGGTGATATGTGGCGCACACTGCGATGTGTCGGTGATATGTGGTGCACACTGCGATGTGTCGGTGATATGTGGTGCACACTGCGATGTGTCGGTGATATGTGGCGCACACTGCGATGTGTCGGTGATATGTGGTGCACACTGCGATGTGTCGGTGATATGTGGCGCACACTGCGATGTGTCGGTGATATGTGGAGCACACTGCGATGTGTCGGTGATATGTGGCGCACACTGCGATGTGTCGGTGATATGTGGCGCACACTGCGATGTGTCGGTGATATGTGGCGCACACTGCGATGTGTCGGTGATATGTGGTGCACACTGCGATGTGTCGGTGATATGTGGTGCACACTGCGATGTGTCGGTGATATGTGGCGCACACTGCGATGTGTCGGTGATATGTGGCGCACACTGCGATGTGTCGGTGATATGTGGAGCACACTGCGATGTGTCGGTGATATGTGGCGCACACTGCGATGTGTTGGTGATATGTGGTGCACACTGCGATGTGTCGGTGATATGTGGTGCACACTGCGATGTGTCGGTGATATGTGGCGCACACTGCGATGTGTCGGTGATATGTGGAGCACACTGCGATGTGTCGGTGATATGTGGCGCACACTGCGATGTGTCGGTGATATGTGGCGCACACTGCGATGTGTCGGTGATATGTGGAGCACACTGCGATGTGTCGGTGATATGTGGCGCACACTGCGATGTGTCGGTGATATGTGGAGCACACTGCGATGTGTCGGTGATATGTGGCGCACACTGCGATGTGTCGGTGATATGTGGCGCACACTGCGATGTGTCGGTGATATGTGGCGCACACTGCGATGTGTCGTGATATGTGGTGCACACTGCGATGTGTCGGTGATATGTGGCGCACACTGCGATGTGTCGGTGATATGTGGCGCACACTGCGATGTGTCGGTGATATGTGGAGCACACTGCGATGTGTCGGTGATATGTGGAGCACACTGCGATGTGTCGGTGATATGTGGAGCACACTGCGATGTGTCGGTGATATGTGGAGTACACTGCGATGTGTCGGTGATATGTGGTGCACACTGCGATGTGTCGGTGATATGTGGCGCACACTGCGATGTGTCGGTGATATGTGGCGCACACTGCGATGTGTCGGTGATATGTGGAGTACACTGCGATGTGTCGGTGATATGTGGCGCACACTGCGATGTGTCGGTGATATGTGGCGCACACTGCGATGTGTCGGTGATATGTGGAGCACACTGCGATGTGTCGGTGATATGTGGCGCACACTGCGATGTGTCGGTGATATGTGGTGCACACTGCGATGTGTCGGTGATATGTGGTGCACACTGCGATGTGTCGGTGATATGTGGCGCACACTGCGATGTGTCGGTGATATGTGGCGCACACTGCGATGTGTCGGTGATATGTGGTGCACACTGCGATGTGTCGGTGATATGTGGCGCACACTGCGATGTGTCGGTGATATGTGGAGTACACTGCGATGTGTCGGTGATATGTGGCGCACACTGCGATGTGTCGGTGATATGTGGTGCACACTGCGATGTGTCGGTGATATGTGGTGCACACTGTGATGTATCGGTGATATGTGGAGCACACTGCGATGTGTCGGTGATATGTGGAGTACACTGCGATGTGTCGGTGATATGTGGAGCACACTGCGATGTGTCGGTGATATGTGGAGCACACTGCGATGTGTCGGTGATATGTGGAGCACACTGCGATGTGTCGGTGATATGTGGTGCACACTGCGATGTGTCGGTGATATGTGGTGCACACTGCGATGTGTCGGTGATATGTGGAGCACACTGCGATGTGTCGGTGATATGTGGTGCACACTGCGATGTGTCGGTGATATGTGGAGCACACTGCGATGTGTCGGTGATATGTGGTGCACACTGCGATGTGTCGGTGATATGTGGCGCACACTGCGATGTGTTGGTGATATGTGGCGCACACTGCGATGTGTCGGTGATATGTGGCGCACACTGTGATGTGTCGGTGATATGTGGTGCACACTGCGATGTGTCGGTGATATGTGGTGTACACTGCGATGTGTCGGTGATATGTGGAGCACACTGCGATGTGTCGGTGATATGTGGCGCACACTGCGATGTGTCGGTGATATGTGGTGCACACTGCGATGTGTCGGTGATATGTGGCGCACACTGCGATGTGTCGGTGATATGTGGAGCACACTGCGATGTGTCGGTGATATGTGGCGCACACTGCGATGTGTCGGTGATATGTGGCGCACACTGCGATGTGTCGGTGATATGTGGCGCACACTGCGATGTGTCGGTGATATGTGGCGCACACTGCGATGTGTCGGTGATATGTGGCGCACACTGCGATGTGTCGGTGATATGTGGCGCACACTGCGATGTGTCGGTGATATGTGGAGCACACTGCGATGTGTCGGTGATATGTGGCGCACACTGCGATGTGTCGGTGATATGTGGCGCACACTGCGATGTGTCGGTGATATGTGGAGCACACTGCGATGTGTCGGTGATATGTGGCGCACACTGCGATGTGTCGGTGATATGTGGCGCACACTGCGATGTGTCGGTGATATGTGGAGCACACTGCGATGTGTCGGTGATATGTGGTGCACACTGCGATGTGTCGGTGATATGTGGAGTACACTGCGATGTGTCGGTGATATGTGGAGTACACTGCGATGTGTCGGTGATATGTGGAGCACACTGCGATGTGTCGGTGATATGTGGCGCACACTGCGATGTGTCGGTGATATGTGGTGCACACTGCGATGTGTCGGTGATATGTGGAGCACACTGCGATGTGTCGGTGATATGTGGAGCACACTGCGATGTGTCGGTGATATGTGGCGCACACTGCGATGTGTCGGTGATATGTGGTGCACACTGCGATGTGTCGGTGATATGTGGCGCACACTGCGATGTGTCGGTGATATGTGGCGCACACTGCGATGTGTCGGTGATATGTGGAGCACACTGCGATGTGTCGGTGATATGTGGAGCACACTGCGATGTGTCGGTGATATGTGGAGCACACTGCGATGTGTCGGTGATATGTGGAGTACACTGCGATGTGTCGGTGATATGTGGAGTACACTGCGATGTGTCGGTGATATGTGGCGCACACTGCGATGTGTCGGTGATATGTGGTGCACACTGCGATGTGTCGGTGATATGTGGAGTACACTGCGATGTGTCGGTGATATGTGGAGTACACTGCGATGTGTCGGTGATATGTGGCGCACACTGTGATGTGTCGGTGATATGTGGTGCACACTGCGATGTGTCGGTGATATGTGGAGTACACTGCGATGTGTCGGTGATATGTGGCGCACACTGCGATGTGTCGGTGATATGTGGTGCACACTGCGATGTGTCGGTGATATGTGGTGCACACTGCGATGTGTCGGTGATATGTGGCGCACACTGCGATGTGTCGGTGATATGTGGCGCACACTGCGATGTGTCGGTGATATGTGGTGCACACTGCGATGTGTCGGTGATATGTGGCGCACACTGCGATGTGTCGGTGATATGTGGAGTACACTGCGATGTGTCGGTGATATGTGGCGCACACTGCGATGTGTCGGTGATATGTGGTGCACACTGCGATGTGTCGGTGATATGTGGTGCACACTGTGATGTATCGGTGATATGTGGAGCACACTGCGATGTGTCGGTGATATGTGGTGCACACTGTGATGTGTCGGTGATATGTGGCGCACACTGCGATGTGTCGGTGATATGTGGAGCACACTGTGATGTGTCGGTGATATGTGGAGCACACTGTGATGTGTCGGTGATATGTGGCGCACACTGCGATGTGTCGGTGATATGTGGAGCACACTGCGATGTGTCGGTGATATGTGGAGCACACTGCGATGTGTCGGTGATATGTGGTGCACACTGCGATGTGTCGGTGATATGTGGCGCACACTGCGATGTGTCGGTGATATGTGGTGCACACTGCGATGTGTCGGTGATATGTGGCGCACACTGCGATGTGTCGGTGATATGTGGCGCACACTGCGATGTGTCGGTGATATGTGGTGCACACTGCGATGTGTCGGTGATATGTGGTGCACACTGCGATGTGTCGGTGATATGTGGAGCACACTGCGATGTGTCGGTGATATGTGGTGCACACTGCGATGTGTCGGTGATATGTGGAGCACACTGCGATGTGTCGGTGATATGTGGTGCACACTGCGATGTGTCGGTGATATGTGGCGCACACTGCGATGTGTCGGTGATATGTGGCGCACACTGTGATGTGTCGGTGATATGTGGTGCACACTGCGATGTGTCGGTGATATGTGGTGTACACTGCGATGTGTCGGTGATATGTGGAGCACACTGCGATGTGTCGGTGATATGTGGCGCACACTGCGATGTGTCGGTGATATGTGGTGCACACTGCGATGTGTCGGTGATATGTGGCGCACACTGCGATGTGTCGGTGATATGTGGAGCACACTGCGATGTGTCGGTGATATGTGGCGCACACTGCGATGTGTCGGTGATATGTGGCGCACACTGCGATGTGTCGGTGATATGTGGCGCACACTGCGATGTGTCGGTGATATGTGGCGCACACTGCGATGTGTCGGTGATATGTGGCGCACACTGCGATGTGTCGGTGATATGTGGCGCACACTGCGATGTGTCGGTGATATGTGGAGCACACTGCGATGTGTCGGTGATATGTGGCACACACTGCGATGTGTCGGTGATATGTGGCGCACACTGCGATGTGTCGGTGATATGTGGAGCACACTGCGATGTGTCGGTGATATGTGGCGCACACTGCGATGTGTCGGTGATATGTGGCGCACACTGCGATGTGTCGGTGATATGTGGAGCACACTGCGATGTGTCGGTGATATGTGGTGCACACTGCGATGTGTCGGTGATATGTGGAGTACACTGCGATGTGTCGGTGATATGTGGAGTACACTGCGATGTGTTGGTGATATGTGGCGCACACTGCGATGTGTCGGTGATATGTGGCGCACACTGCGATGTGTCGGTGATATGTGGTGCACACTGCGATGTGTCGGTGATATGTGGAGCACACTGCGATGTGTCGGTGATATGTGGAGCACACTGCGATGTGTCGGTGATATGTGGCGCACACTGCGATGTGTCGGTGATATGTGGAGCACACTGCGATGTGTCGGTGATATGTGGAGCACACTGCGATGTGTCGGTGATATGTGGAGCACACTGCGATGTGTCGGTGATATGTGGTGCACACTGCGATGTGTCGGTGATATGTGGCGCACACTGCGATGTGTCGGTGATATGTGGAGCACACTGAGATGTGTCGGTGATATGTGGAGCACACTGAGATGTGTCGGTGATATGTGGAGTACACTGCGATGTGTCGGTGATATGTGGAGTACACTGCGATGTGTCGGTGATATGTGGAGCACACTGCGATGTGTCGGTGATATGTGGAGCACACTGCGATGTGTCGGTGATATGTGGCGCACACTGCGATGTGTCGGTGATATGTGGAGCACACTGTGATGTGTCGGTGATATGTGGAGCACACTGCGATGTGTCGGTGATATGTGGAGCACACTGCGATGTGTCGGTGATATGTGGCGCACACTGCGATGTGTCGGTGATATGTGGTGCACACTGCGATGTGTCGGTGATATGTGGCGCACACTGCGATGTGTCGGTGATATGTGGCGCACACTGAGATGTGTCGGTGATATGTGGAGCACACTGCGATGTGTCGGTGATATGTGGCGCACACTGCGATGTGTTGGTGATATGTGGCGCACACTGCGATGTGTCGGTGATATGTGGCGCACACTGCGATGTGTCGGTGATATGTGGTGCACACTGCGATGTGTCGGTGATATGTGGAGCACACTGCGATGTGTCGGTGATATGTGGAGCACACTGCGATGTGTCGGTGATATGTGGCGCACACTGCGATGTGTCGGTGATATGTGGAGCACACTGCGATGTGTCGGTGATATGTGGAGCACACTGCGATGTGTCGGTGATATGTGGAGCACACTGCGATGTGTCGGTGATATGTGGTGCACACTGCGATGTGTCGGTGATATGTGGAGCACACTGCGATGTGTCGGTGATATGTGGCGCACACTGCGATGTGTCGGTGATATGTGGTGCACACTGCGATGTGTTGGTGATATGTGGCGCACACTGTGATGTGTCGGTGATATGTGGCGCACACTGCGATGTGTCAGTGATATGTGGTGCACACTGCGATGTGTCGGTGATATGTGGAGCACACTGCGATGTGTCGGTGATATGTGGAGCACACTGCGATGTGTCGGTGATATGTGGCGCACACTGCGATGTGTCGGTGATATGTGGAGTACACTGCGATGTGTCGGTGATATGTGGCGCACACTGCGATGTGTCGGTGATATGTGGCGCACACTGCGATGTGTCGGTGATATGTGGTGCACACTGCGATGTGTCGGTGATATGTGGTGCACACTGCGATGTGTCGGTGATATGTGGCGCACACTGCGATGTGTCGGTGATATGTGGTGCACACTGCGATGTGTCGGTGATATGTGGCGCACACTGCGATGTGTCGGTGATATGTGGAGCACACTGCGATGTGTCGGTGATATGTGGCGCACACTGCGATGTGTCGGTGATATGTGGCGCACACTGCGATGTGTCGGTGATATGTGGCGCACACTGCGATGTGTCGGTGATATGTGGCGCACACTGTGATGTGTCGGTGATATGTGGTGCACACTGCGATGTGTCGGTGATATGTGGTGCACACTGCGATGTGTTGGTGATATGTGGCGCACACTGCGATGTGTCGTGATATGTGGCGCACACTGCGATGTGTCGGTGATATGTGGTGCACACTGCGATGTGTCGGTGATATGTGGCGCACACTGCGATGTGTCGGTGATATGTGGAGCACACTGCGATGTGTCGGTGATATGTGGAGCACACTGCGATGTGTCGGTGATATGTGGCGCACACTGCGATGTGTCGGTGATATGTGGCGCACACTGCGATGTGTCGGTGATATGTGGTGCACACTGCGATGTGTCGGTGATATGTGGTGCACACTGCGATGTGTCGGTGATATGTGGCGCACACTGCGATGTGTCGGTGATATGTGGTGCACACTGCGATGTGTCGGTGATATGTGGAGCACACTGCGATGTGTCGGTGATATGTGGAGCACACTGCGATGTGTCGGTGATATGTGGCGCACACTGCGATGTGTCGGTGATATGTGGAGCACACTGCGATGTGTCGGTGATATGTGGTGCACACTGCGATGTGTCGGTGATATGTGGAGTACACTGCGATGTGTCGGTGATATGTGGAGCACACTGCGATGTGTCGGTGATATGTGGAGCACACTGCGATGTGTCGGTGATATGTGGAGCACACTGCGATGTGTCGGTGATATGTGGCGCACACTGCGATGTGTCGGTGATATGTGGAGCACACTGCGATGTGTCGGTGATATGTGGCGCACACTGCGATGTGTCGGTGATATGTGGCGCACACTGCGATGTGTTGGTGATATGTGGCGCACACTGTGATGTATCGGTGATATGTGGAGCACACTGCGATGTGTCGGTGATATGTGGTGCACACTGTGATGTATCGGTGATATGTGGAGCACACTGCGATGTGTCGGTGATATGTGGTGCACACTGCGATGTGTCGGTGATATGTGGAGCACACTGCGATGTGTCGGTGATATGTGGTGCACACTGCGATGTGTCGGTGATATGTGGCGCACACTGCGATGTGTCGGTGATATGTGGCGCACACTGCGATGTGTCGGTGATATGTGGCGCACACTGCGATGTGTCGGTGATATGTGGTGCACACTGCGATGTGTCGGTGATATGTGGTGCACACTGCGATGTGTCGGTGATATGTGGCGCACACTGCGATGTGTCGGTGATATGTGGTGTACACTGCGATGTGTCGGTGATATGTGGCGCACACTGCGATGTGTCGGTGATATGTGGCGCACACTGCGATGTGTCGGTGATATGTGGAGCACACTGCGATGTGTCGGTGATATGTGGTGCACACTGCGATGTGTCGGTGATATGTGGCGCACACTGCGATGTGTCGGTGATATGTGGAGCACACTGCGATGTGTCGGTGATATGTGGAGCACACTGCGATGTGTCGGTGATATGTGGCGCACACTGCGATGTGTCGGTGATATGTGGCGCACACTGCGATGTGTCGGTGATATGTGGAGCACACTGCGATGTGTCGGTGATATGTGGCGCACACTGCGATGTGTCGGTGATATGTGGAGCACACTGCGATGTGTCGGTGATATGTGGAGTACACTGCGATGTGTCGGTGATATGTGGCGCACACTGCGATGTGTCGGTGATATGTGGCGCACACTGCGATGTGTCGGTGATATGTGGCGCACACTGCGATGTGTCGGTGATATGTGGTGCACACTGCGATGTGTCGGTGATATGTGGCGCACACTGCGATGTGTCGGTGATATGTGGAGCACACTGCGATGTGTCGGTGATATGTGGCGCACACTGCGATGTGTCGGTGATATGTGGCGCACACTGCGATGTGTCGGTGATATGTGGAGCACACTGCGATGTGTCGGTGATATGTGGCGCACACTGCGATGTGTCGGTGATATGTGGAGCACACTGCGATGTGTCGGTGATATGTGGCGCACACTGTGATGTGTCGGTGATATGTGGAGCACACTGCGATGTGTCGGTGATATGTGGTGCACACTGCGATGTGTCGGTGATATGTGGCGCACACTGCGATGTGTCGGTGATATGTGGTGCACACTGCGATGTGTCGGTGATATGTGGTGCACACTGCGATGTGTCGGTGATATGTGGTGCACACTGCGATGTGTCGGTGATATGTGGAGTACACTGCGATGTGTCGGTGATATGTGGCGCACACTGCGATGTGTCGGTGATATGTGGTGCACACTGCGATGTGTCGGTGATATGTGGAGCACACTGCGATGTGTCGGTGATATGTGGTGCACACTGCGATGTGTCGGTGATATGTGGCGCACACTGCGATGTGTCGGTGATATGTGGCGCACACTGCGATGTGTCGGTGATATGTGGCGCACACTGCGATGTGTCGGTGATATGTGGAGCACACTGCGATGTGTCGGTGATATGTGGTGCACACTGCGATGTGTCGGTGATATGTGGCGCACACTGCGATGTGTCGGTGATATGTGGCGCACACTGCGATGTGTCGGTGATATGTGGAGCACACTGCGATGTGTCGGTGATATGTGGTGCACACTGCGATGTGTCGGTGATATGTGGCGCACACTGCGATGTGTCGGTGATATGTGGCGCACACTGCGATGTGTCGGTGATATGTGGAGCACACTGCGATGTGTCGGTGATATGTGGTGCACACTGCGATGTGTCGGTGATATGTGGCGCACACTGCGATGTGTCGGTGATATGTGGTGCACACTGCGATGTGTCGTGATATGTGGTGCACACTGCGATGTGTCGGTGATATGTGGTGCACACTGCGATGTGTCGGTGATATGTGGTGCACACTGCGATGTGTTGGTGATATGTGGCGCACACTGCGATGTGTCGTGATATGTGGCGCACACTGCGATGTGTCGGTGATATGTGGCGCAAACACTGCGATGTGTCGGTGATATGTGGCGCACACTGCGATGTGTCGGTGATATGTGGAGCACACTGCGATGTGTCGGTGATATGTGGCGCACACTGCGATGTGTCGGTGATATGTGGCGCACACTGCGATGTGTCGGTGATATGTGGTGCACACTGCGATGTGTCGGTGATATGTGGTGCACACTGCGATGTGTCGGTGATATGTGGCACACACTGCGATGTGTCGGTGATATGTGGTGCACACTGCGATGTGTCGGTGATATGTGGTGCACACTGCGATGTGTCGGTGATATGTGGAGCACACTGCGATGTGTCGGTGATATGTGGAGCACACTGCGATGTGTCGGTGATATGTGGCGCACACTGCGATGTGTCGGTGATATGTGGTGCACACTGCGATGTGTCGGTGATATGTGGCGCACACTGTGATGTGTCGGTGATATGTGGTGCACACTGCGATGTGTCGGTGATATGTGGCGCACACTGCGATGTGTCGGTGATATGTGGCGCACACTGCGATGTGTCGGTGATATGTGGCGCACACTGCGATGTGTCGGTGATATGTGGCGCACACTGCGATGTGTCGGTGATATGTGGTGCACACTGCGATGTGTCGGTGATATGTGGCGCACACTGCGATGTGTCGGTGATATGTGGAGTACACTGCGATGTGTCGGTGATATGTGGCGCACACTGCGATGTGTCGGTGATATGTGGCGCACACTGCGATGTGTCGGTGATATGTGGTGCACACTGCGATGTGTCGGTGATATGTGGTGCACACTGCGATGTGTCGGTGATATGTGGAGCACACTGCGATGTGTCGGTGATATGTGGTGCACACTGCGATGTGTCGGTGATATGTGGCGCACACTGCGATGTGTCGGTGATATGTGGAGCACACTGCGATGTGTCGGTGATATGTGGAGCACACTGCGATGTGTCGGTGATATGTGGTGCACACTGCGATGTGTCGGTGATATGTGGCGCACACTGCGATGTGTCGGTGATATGTGGCGCACACTGCGATGTGTCGGTGATATGTGGTGCACACTGCGATGTGTCAGTGATATGTGGTGCACACTGCGATGTGTCGGTGATATGTGGTGCACACTGCGATGTGTCGGTGATATGTGGAGCACACTGCGATGTGTCGGTGATATGTGGCACACACTGCGATGTGTCGGTGATATGTGGAGCACACTGCGATGTGTCGGTGATATGTGGCGCACACTGCGATGTGTCGGTGATATGTGGCGCACACTGTGATGTGTCGGTGATATGTGGCGCACACTGTGATGTGTCGGTGATATGTGGAGCACACTGTGATGTGTCGGTGATATGTGGAGCACACTGCGATGTGTCGGTGATATGTGGAGCACACTGCGATGTGTCGGTGATATGTGGAGCACACTGCGATGTGTCGGTGATATGTGGAGCACACTGCGATGTGTCGGTGATATGTGGTGCACACTGCGATGTGTCGGTGATATGTGGTGCACACTGCGATGTGTCGGTGATATGTGGTGCACACTGCGATGTGTCGGTGATATGTGGAGCACACTGCGATGTGTCGGTGATATGTGGCGCACACTGCGATGTGTCGGTGATATGTGGCGCACACTGCGATGTGTCGGTGATATGTGGCGCACACTGCGATGTGTCGGTGATATGTGGTGCACACTGCGATGTGTCGGTGATATGTGGAGCACACTGCGATGTGTCGGTGATATGTGGAGCACACTGCGATGTGTCGGTGATATGTGGTGCACACTGCGATGTGTCGGTGATATGTGGTGCACACTGCGATGTGTCGGTGATATGTGGCGCACACTGCGATGTGTCGGTGATATGTGGCGCACACTGTGATGTGTCGGTGATATGTGGAGCACACTGCGATGTGTCGGTGATATGTGGTGCACACTGCGATGTGTCGGTGATATGTGGCGCACACTGCGATGTGTCGGTGATATGTGGAGCACACTGCGATGTGTCGGTGATATGTGGCGCACACTGCGATGTGTCGGTGATATGTGGTGCACACTGCGATGTGTCGGTGATATGTGGTGCACACTGCGATGTGTCGGTGATATGTGGTGCACACTGCGATGTGTCAGTGATATGTGGTGCACACTGCGATGTGTCGGTGATATGTGGTGCACACTGCGATGTGTCGGTGATATGTGGTGCACACTGCGATGTGTCGGTGATATGTGGTGCACACTGCGATGTGTCGGTGATATGTGGAGCACACTGCGATGTGTCGGTGATATGTGGTGCACACTGCGATGTGTCGGTGATATGTGGAGCACACTGCGATGTGTCGGTGATATGTGGCGCACACTGCGATGTGTTGGTGATATGTGGTGCACACTGCGATGTGTCGGTGATATGTGGTGCACACTGCGATGTGTCGGTGATATGTGGTGCACACTGCGATGTGTCGGTGATATGTGGCGCACACTGCGATGTGTCGGTGATATGTGGAGCACACTGCGATGTGTCGGTGATATGTGGTGCACACTGTGATGTGTCGGTGATATGTGGTGCACACTGCGATGTGTCGGTGATATGTGGAGCACACTGCGATGTGTCGGTGATATGTGGCGCACACTGCGATGTGTCGGTGATATGTGGCGCACACTGCGATGTGTCGGTGATATGTGGAGCACACTGCGATGTGTCGGTGATATGTGGAGCACACTGCGATGTGTCGGTGATATGTGGCGCACACTGCGATGTGTCGGTGATATGTGGAGTACACTGCGATGTGTCGGTGATATGTGGAGCACACTGCGATGTGTCGGTGATATGTGGCGCACACTGCGATGTGTCGGTGATATGTGGCGCACACTGCGATGTGTCGGTGATATGTGGCGCACACTGCGATGTGTCGGTGATATGTGGAGCACACTGTGATGTGTCGGTGATATGTGGAGCACACTGCGATGTGTCGGTGATATGTGGTGCACACTGCGATGTGTCGGTGATATGTGGCGCACACTGCGATGTGTCGGTGATATGTGGAGCACACTGCGATGTGTCGGTGATATGTGGTGCACACTGCGATGTGTCGGTGATATGTGGCGCACACTGCGATGTGTCGGTGATATGTGGCGCACACTGCGATGTGTCGGTGATATGTGGTGCACACTGCGATGTGTCGGTGATATGTGGCGCACACTGTGATGTGTCGGTGATATGTGGAGCACACTGCGATGTGTCGGTGATATGTGGAGCACACTGTGATGTGTCGGTGATATGTGGAGCACACTGCGATGTGTCGGTGATATGTGGTGCACACTGCGATGTGTCGGTGATATGTGGTGCACACTGCGATGTGTCGGTGATATGTGGAGTACACTGCGATGTGTCGGTGATATGTGGAGCACACTGCGATGTGTCGGTGATATGTGGAGCACACTGCGATGTGTCGGTGATATGTGGTGCACACTGCGATGTGTCGGTGATATGTGGAGCACACTGCGATGTGTCGGTGATATGTGGAGCACACTGCGATGTGTCGGTGATATGTGGTGCACACTGCGATGTGTCGGTGATATGTGGCGCACACTGCGATGTGTCGGTGATATGTGGTGCACACTGCGATGTGTCGGTGATATGTGGTGCACACTGTGATGTGTCGGTGATATGTGGCGCACACTGCGATGTGTCGGTGATATGTGGCGCACACTGCGATGTGTCGGTGATATGTGGCGCACACTGCGATGTGTCGGTGATATGTGGAGCACACTGCGATGTGTCGGTGATATGTGGTGCACACTGCGATGTGTCGGTGATATGTGGCGCACACTGCGATGTGTCGGTGATATGTGGTGCACACTGCGATGTGTCGGTGATATGTGGAGCACACTGCGATGTGTCGGTGATATGTGGTGCACACTGCGATGTGTCGGTGATATGTGGCGCACACTGCGATGTGTCGGTGATATGTGGCGCACACTGCGATGTGTCGGTGATATGTGGAGTACACTGCGATGTGTCGGTGATATGTGGTGTACACTGCGATGTGTCGGTGATATGTGGTGTACACTGCGATGTGTCGGTGATATGTGGTGCACACTGCGATGTGTCAGTGATATGTGGCGCACACTGCGATGTGTCGGTGATATGTGGAGTACACTGCGATGTGTCGGTGATATGTGGAGCACACTGCGATGTGTCGGTGATATGTGGCGCACACTGCGATGTGTCGGTGATATGTGGTGCACACTGCGATGTGTCGGTGATATGTGGAGCACACTGCGATGTGTCGGTGATATGTGGCGCACACTGCGATGTGTCGGTGATATGTGGCGCACACTGCGATGTGTCGGTGATATGTGGTGCACACTGAGATGTGTCGGTGATATGTGGAGCACACTGCGATGTGTCGGTGATATGTGGCGCACACTGCGATGTGTCGGTGATATGTGGTGCACACTGCGATGTGTCGGTGATATGTGGAGCACACTGCGATGTGTCGGTGATATGTGGTGCACACTGCGATGTGTCGGTGATATGTGGTGCACACTGCGATGTGTCGGTGATATGTGGCGCACACTGCGATGTGTCGGTGATATGTGGTGCACACTGCGATGTGTCGGTGATATGTGGCGCACACTGCGATGTGTCGGTGATATGTGGAGCACACTGTGATGTGTCGGTGATATGTGGTGCACACTGCGATGTGTCGGTGATATGTGGCGCACACTGCGATGTGTCGGTGATATGTGGAGCACACTGCGATGTGTCGGTGATATGTGGCGCACACTGTGATGTGTCGGTGATATGTGGAGTACACTGCGATGTGTCGGTGATATGTGGCGCACACTGCGATGTGTCGGTGATATGTGGCGCACACTGCGATGTGTCGGTGATATGTGGAGCACACTGCGATGTGTCGGTGATATGTGGCGCACACTGCGATGTGTCGGTGATATGTGGCGCACACTGCGATGTGTCGGTGATATGTGGTGCACACTGCGATGTGTCGGTGATATGTGGAGCACACTGCGATGTGTCGGTGATATGTGGCGCACACTGCGATGTGTCGGTGATATGTGGCGCACACTGCGATGTGTCGGTGATATGTGGCGCACACTGCGATGTGTCGGTGATATGTGGCGCACACTGCGATGTGTCGGTGATATGTGGCGCACACTGCGATGTGTCGTGATATGTGGCGCACACTGTGATGTGTCGGTGATATGTGGTGCACACTGCGATGTGTCGGTGATATGTGGTGCACACTGCGATGTGTCGGTGATATGTGGAGCACACTGCGATGTGTCGGTGATATGTGGTGCACACTGCGATGTGTCGGTGATATGTGGTGTACACTGCGATGTGTCGGTGATATGTGGTGCACACTGCGATGTGTCGGTGATATGTGGAGTACACTGCGATGTGTCGGTGATATGTGGTGCACACTGCGATGTGTCGGTGATATGTGGAGCACACTGCGATGTGTCGGTGATATGTGGTGCACACTGCGATGTGTCGGTGATATGTGGCGCACACTGCGATGTGTCGGTGATATGTGGTGCACACTGCGATGTGTCGGTGATATGTGGAGCACACTGCGATGTGTCGGTGATATGTGGAGCACACTGCGATGTGTCGGTGATATGTGGCGCACACTGCGATGTGTCGGTGATATGTGGTGCACACTGCGATGTGTCGGTGATATGTGGAGCACACTGCGATGTGTCGGTGATATGTGGCGCACACTGCGATGTGTCGGTGATATGTGGTGCACACTGCGATGTGTCGGTGATATGTGGCGCACACTGCGATGTGTCGGTGATATGTGGTGCACACTGCGATGTGTCGGTGATATGTGGCGCACACTGCGATGTGTCGGTGATATGTGGAGCACACTGCGATGTGTCGGTGATATGTGGTGCACACTGCGATGTGTCGGTGATATGTGGCGCACACTGCGATGTGTCGGTGATATGTGGAGCACACTGCGATGTGTCGGTGATATGTGGCGCACACTGTGATGTGTCGGTGATATGTGGAGTACACTGCGATGTGTCGGTGATATGTGGCGCACACTGCGATGTGTCGGTGATATGTGGAGCACACTGCGATGTGTCGGTGATATGTGGCGCACACTGCGATGTGTCGGTGATATGTGGCGCACACTGCGATGTGTCGGTGATATGTGGAGTACACTGCGATGTGTCGGTGATATGTGGAGTACACTGCGATGTGTCGGTGATATGTGGCGCACACTGTGATGTGTCGGTGATATGTGGCGCACACTGCGATGTGTCGGTGATATGTGGCGCACACTGTGATGTGTCGGTGATATGTGGCGCACACTGCGATGTGTCGGTGATATGTGGTGCACACTGCGATGTGTTGGTGATATGTGGCGCACACTGCGATGTGTCGGTGATATGTGGCGCACACTGCGATGTGTCGGTGATATGTGGAGTACACTGCGATGTGTCGGTGATATGTGGCGCACACTGCGATGTGTCGGTGATATGTGGCGCACACTGCGATGTGTCGGTGATATGTGGCGCACACTGCGATGTGTCGGTGATATGTGGAGTACACTGCGATGTGTCGGTGATATGTGGCGCACACTGCGATGTGTCGGTGATATGTGGCGCACACTGCGATGTGTCGGTGATATGTGGTGCACACTGCGATGTGTCGGTGATATGTGGTGCACACTGCGATGTGTCGGTGATATGTGGCGCACACTGCGATGTGTCGGTGATATGTGGCGCACACTGCGATGTGTCGGTGATATGTGGAGCACACTGCGATGTGTCGGTGATATGTGGCGCACACTGCGATGTGTCGGTGATATGTGGCGCACACTGCGATGTGTCGGTGATATGTGGCGCACACTGCGATGTGTCGGTGATATGTGGCGCACACTGCGATGTGTCGGTGATATGTGGCGCACACTGCGATGTGTCGGTGATATGTGGCGCACACTGCGATGTGTCGGTGATATGTGGCGCACACTGCGATGTGTCGGTGATATGTGGAGCACACTGCGATGTGTCGGTGATATGTGGCGCACACTGCGATGTGTCGGTGATATGTGGCGCACACTGCGATGTGTCGGTGATATGTGGCGCACACTGCGATGTGTCGGTGATATGTGGAGCACACTGCGATGTGTCGGTGATATGTGGCGCACACTGCGATGTGTCGGTGATATGTGGTGCACACTGCGATGTGTCGGTGATATGTGGCGCACACTGCGATGTGTCGGTGATATGTGGCGCACACTGCGATGTGTTGGTGATATGTGGCGCACACTGCGATGTGTCGGTGATATGTGGCGCACACTGCGATGTGTCGGTGATATGTGGAGCACACTGCGATGTGTCGGTGATATGTGGCGCACACTGCGATGTGTTGGTGATATGTGGCGCACACTGCGATGTGTCGGTGATATGTGGCGCACACTGCGATGTGTCGGTGATATGTGGAGCACACTGCGATGTGTCGGTGATATGTGGCGCACACTGTGATGTGTCGGTGATATGTGGTGCACACTGTGATGTGTCGGTGATATGTGGAGCACACTGCGATGTGTCGGTGATATGTGGAGCACACTGCGATGTGTCGGTGATATGTGGAGCACACTGCGATGTGTCGGTGATATGTGGTGCACACTGCGATGTGTCGGTGATATGTGGTGCACACTGCGATGTGTCGGTGATATGTGGCGCACACTGCGATGTGTCGGTGATATGTGGAGCACACTGCGATGTGTCGGTGATATGTGGAGCACACTGCGATGTGTCGGTGATATGTGGCGCACACTGCGATGTGTCGGTGATATGTGGTGCACACTGCGATGTGTCGGTGATATGTGGCGCACACTGCGATGTGTCGGTGATATGTGGTGCACACTGCGATGTGTCGGTGATATGTGGCGCACACTGCGATGTGTCAGTGATATGTGGTGCACACTGCGATGTGTCGGTGATATGTGGTGCACACTGCGATGTGTCGGTGATATGTGGAGCACACTGCGATGTGTCGGTGATATGTGGCGCACACTGCGATGTGTCGGTGATATGTGGTGCACACTGCGATGTGTCGGTGATATGTGGAGCACACTGCGATGTGTCGGTGATATGTGGCGCACACTGCGATGTGTCGGTGATATGTGGCGCACACTGCGATGTGTCGGTGATATGTGGTGTACACTGCGATGTGTCGGTGATATGTGGCGCACACTGCGATGTGTCGGTGATATGTGGAGCACACTGCGATGTGTCGGTGATATGTGGTGCACACTGCGATGTGTCGGTGATATGTGGAGCACACTGCGATGTGTCGGTGATATGTGGAGCACACTGCGATGTGTCGGTGATATGTGGTGCACACTGCGATGTGTCGGTGATATGTGGTGCACACTGCGATGTGTCGGTGATATGTGGAGCACACTGCGATGTGTCGGTGATATGTGGTGCACACTGCGATGTGTCGGTGATATGTGGAGCACACTGCGATGTGTCGGTGATATGTGGAGCACACTGCGATGTGTCGGTGATATGTGGAGCACACTGCGATGTGTCGGTGATATGTGGCGCACACTGCGATGTGTCGGTGATATGTGGAGCACACTGCGATGTGTCGGTGATATGTGGAGCACACTGCGATGTGTCGGTGATATGTGGCGCACACTGCGATGTGTCGGTGATATGTGGAGCACACTGCGATGTGTCGGTGATATGTGGTGCACACTGCGATGTGTCGGTGATATGTGGTGCACACTGTGATGTGTCGGTGATATGTGGAGCACACTGCGATGTGTCGGTGATATGTGGAGCACACTGCGATGTGTCGGTGATATGTGGAGCACACTGCGATGTGTCGGTGATATGTGGTGCACACTGCGATGTGTCGGTGATATGTGGTGCACACTGTGATGTGTCAGTGATATGTGGAGCACACTGTGATGTGTCGGTGATATGTGGTGCACACTGCGATGTGTCGGTGATATGTGGTGCACACTGTGATGTGTCAGTGATATGTGGAGCACACTGTGATGTGTCGGTGATATGTGGAGCACACTGCGATGTGTCGGTGATATGTGGTGCACACTGCGATGTGTCGGTGATATGTGGTGCACACTGCGATGTGTCGGTGATATGTGGCGCACACTGCGATGTGTCGGTGATATGTGGCGCACACTGCGATGTGTCGGTGATATGTGGCGCACACTGCGATGTGTCGGTGATATGTGGCGCACACTGCGATGTGTCGGTGATATGTGGCGCACACTGCGATGTGTTGGTGATATGTGGCGCACACTGCGATGTGTCGGTGATATGTGGCGCACACTGCGATGTGTCGGTGATATGTGGAGCACACTGCGATGTGTCGGTGATATGTGGTGCACACTGCGATGTGTCGGTGATATGTGGAGCACACTGCGATGTGTCGGTGATATGTGGCGCACACTGCGATGTGTCGGTGATATGTGGCGCACACTGCGATGTGTCGGTGATATGTGGAGCACACTGTGATGTGTCGGTGATATGTGGCGCACACTGCGATGTGTCGGTGATATGTGGCGCACACTGCGATGTGTCGGTGATATGTGGAGCACACTGCGATGTGTCGGTGATATGTGGAGCACACTGCGATGTGTCGGTGATATGTGGCGCACACTGCGATGTGTCGGTGATATGTGGCGCACACTGCGATGTGTCGGTGATATGTGGAGCACACTGCGATGTGTCGGTGATATGTGGCGCACACTGCGATGTGTCGGTGATATGTGGAGCACACTGTGATGTGTCGGTGATATGTGGAGCACACTGCGATGTGTCGGTGATATGTGGCGCACACTGCGATGTGTCGGTGATATGTGGCGCACACTGCGATGTGTCGGTGATATGTGGAGCACACTGCGATGTGTCGGTGATATGTGGTGCACACTGCGATGTGTCGGTGATATGTGGTGCACACTGCGATGTGTCGGTGATATGTGGTGCACACTGCGATGTGTCGGTGATATGTGGTGCACACTGCGATGTGTCGGTGATATGTGGCGCACACTGCGATGTGTCGGTGATATGTGGCGCACACTGCGATGTGTCGGTGATATGTGGCGCACACTGCGATGTGTCGGTGATATGTGGCGCACACTGCGATGTGTCGGTGATATGTGGTGCACACTGCGATGTGTTGGTGATATGTGGCGC
This sequence comes from Rana muscosa, assembly GCA_029206835.1. NCBI lineage: Eukaryota > Metazoa > Chordata > Amphibia > Anura > Ranidae > Rana > Rana muscosa. The sequence continues at coordinate 279,521,742 of CM055120.1, read as the reverse complement.
ACACTGCGATGTGTCGGTGATATGTGGTGCACACTGCGATGTGTCGGTGATATGTGGCGCACACTGCGATGTGTCGGTGATATGTGGCGCACACTGCGATGTGTCGGTGATATGTGGCGCACACTGCGATGTGTCGGTGATATGTGGCGCACACTGCGATGTGTCGGTGATATGTGGCGCACACTGCGATGTGTCGGTGATATGTGGCGCACACTGCGATGTGTCGGTGATATGTGGCGCACACTGCGATGTGTCGGTGATATGTGGCGCACACTGCGATGTGTCGGTGATATGTGGTGCACACTGCGATGTGTCGGTGATATGTGGTGCACACTGCGATGTGTCGGTGATATGTGGCGCACACTGCGATGTGTCGGTGATATGTGGCGCACACTGCGATGTGTCGGTGATATGTGGCGCACACTGCGATGTGTCGGTGATATGTGGCGCACACTGCGATGTGTCGGTGATATGTGGTGCACACTGCGATGTGTCGGTGATATGTGGTGCACACTGTGATGTGTCGGTGATATGTGGCGCACACTGTGATGTGTCGGTGATATGTGGTGCACACTGCGATGTGTCGGTGATATGTGGTGCACACTGCGATGTGTCGGTGATATGTGGCGCACACTGCGATGTGTCGGTGATATGTGGCGCACACTGCGATGTGTCGGTGATATGTGGTGCACACTGCGATGTGTCGGTGATATGTGGCGCACACTGCGATGTGACATCTGGTTCTCTGGTCAGGGGAACGTCGGCATCTTCTCCGCTAATTAATTTTACGCGTTTCGTCTCGCCCTCCTCATCCTTTCGGCTTCATCCACTAAACTGACCGTCCTGCTGCTCCTCCGACGCGCCATCTGCCGGGACTGTCAGACTCGCCGGGTTAAGGAGGAACTTCGGGGCAAAACGCAAACTTCAGATCACTGTGGCCAATAAGAAACCTCTTCCTGAATGTCGGCTCTTCACCTTCCCTGCCATGGAGGACGTCTTCCTTCCTGACCGGCCATTACACACAATGACATTTCATAACGACCGCAACTCTCTTCTAGAAATGAAGAGGATATATTGTGGAAGTGGGCGGAGCTCAATAATAGAAGTGCATTGTGTGCGATGGCAATGGAACCGCCCAGAGCCCACAGTGGAGGTCCATTCCTGCAGACAAGTTTAAAGCTGAGGTTTGCCTATCTTTTGTTCCCCCCCCTCCTCCCCCCATCAACATACTAATGACATTCCCATGTATTCTACACCCATCATCACCGGGTCTCTGTGCTTCTCTATGCAATGTAGGCAGATCATGGCTGGTGGGAGGGGCCAGCTGTATATAGTTTCCTAGAAACCTCCTAGCCCCCATCCTCAGTACTCCCCTCTAGAGGTGAGCTGGGGGTTCAGTCTTAGGGGTTCGGACTGAACTTTGGCTGTTCAGAACCCCCAAATTTTAGTCCATTTGCCCTCCTCCTTATTTTGGAAGGAGCCACACATCATCATTTCTCCGCCTTCTACATATGACAGATTCCCGCTGTGACCGCCTCCTACGGCGTCCCGAGGAACTGTCACTGGGAGCCCATTCATTTTAAAGCAAAGGGGCGGGGCTAGCAGTGACATCACTGCCCAACTATGACCACAGGCCAATGATGTCACCACTGTCCCCGCCTCTTCCCTGAGGACAGCTGTCATGTGTAATGGCGGGATCCATGTGTGCAGCAGGTCTTCGGTTTTTTCCCCGGCGGTCTTCGTGATTCATGACCGATTACGAGGGACGTTTTTGGGGGATTTGGATTTTTCTAATAATAGAACATCAAACGTTTTGTGTCTTTATTTTTTTATGTGAGCGGTAAAAATCGGACAATTTTGTAGCGCGATGTTCGGCGTTGTCCGTGTTCAGACAAAAAAGACCGATCTTCTGCGCTGGCGAAAATCGATCGGCCATCTTCAGAGCATTGGGGCTCCATTCTGATTGGAAGAGTCACTTTTTATATGACCTTCCGTTACAATGTGACTTGTGTGGCGACTGAATGAAATATCATCTTTTTTATTTGCTGATTTTTCCCACAAAGGTGGAGTTCCCCTTGAAGGGTTGTGCAGCCAGAAGCGCGCGTTATGCGTCTTATTTATCATACATCGGGGTGATGATCGTCACCGCCGCGTGGAAGCGAACCATCTGTTCAGTCGCTCATGTTGGGCGGATGTTACAAAATAATCAATCTTAGACGATTATTGGACAGATCCTGGGGGGCGTGTCCATAGGTGTGTGGGCGGGGTGTGTCAGGTGTGCCTAGGCAAACCCTAATAACTGTGGGCGTCGCCGATTTCCCCAACTATATGTAGAGATGTGAGGTTTGGACATTAGATTGTAAGCTCCTGAGGACAGGGACTGATGTGAATGTACAATATATGAGGCACCTACAGATTCCCACCAACCCCCATCTGTATCGGGGCTTCTGTGAGTGAGTGTGGGAGGGGCTAAGGTTATGAAGAGGATTAGACAGGAATTCCCAGGAGATGATAGCAAGCTCTACCACTGCCCCCCCCCATCACTGCCCCCCTACCACTGCCCCCCCATCACTGCCCCCCTACCACTGCCCCCATCACTGCCCCCCATCACTGCCCCCCCACCACTGCCCCCCATCACTGCCCCCCTACCACTGCCCCCCATCACTGCCCCCCATCACTGCCCCCCCACCACTGCCCCCCATCACTGCCCCCCCATCACTGCCCCCCATCACTGCCCCCCCACCACTGCCCCCCCATCACTGCCCCCCTACCACTGCCCCCCCATCACTGCCCCCCTACCACTACCCCCCCATCACTGCCCCCCTACCACTGCCCCCCCCATCACTGCCCCCTACCACTGCCCCCCATTACTCGCCCCCCCCTACCACTGCCCCCCCCATCACTGCCCCCCCATCACTGCCCCCCCTACCACTGCCCCCCCATCACTGCCCCCCATCACTGCCCCCCCATCACTGCCCCCCTACCACTGCCCCCCCCATCACTGCCCCCCTACCACTGCCCCCCCATCACTGCCCCCCTACCACTGCCCCCATCACTGCCCCCCCATCACTGCCCCCCCCACCACTGCCCCCCATCACTGCCCCCCCCTACCACTGCCCCCATCACTGCCCCCCATCACTGCCCCCCCATCACTGCCCCCCATCACTGCCCCCCCACCACTGCCCCCCATCACTGCCCCCCTACCACTGCCACCCATCACTGCCCCCCCATCACTGCCCCCCATCACTGCCCCCATCACTGCCCCCCTACCACTGCCCCCCCATCACTGCCCCCCTACCACTGCCCCCCATCACTGCCCCCCTACCACTACCCCCCCATCACTGCCCCCCCCTACCACTGCCTCCCCCCCATCACTGCCCCCCTACCACTGCCCCCCATCACTTCCCCCCCTACCACTGCCCCCCCATCACTGCCCCCCTACCACTACCCCCCCCATCACTGCCCCCCTACCACTGCCCCCCCCATCACTGCCCTACCACTGCCCCCCATTACTGCCCCCCCTACCACTGCCCCCCCATCACTGCCCCCCCTACCACTGCCCCCCATCACTGCCCCCCATCACTGCCCCCCCCATCACTGCCCCCTACCACTGCCCCCCATCACTGCCCCCCTACCACTGCCCCCCATCACTGCCCCCCCATCACTGCCCCCCATCACTGCCCCCCATCACTGCCCCCCTACCACTGCCCCCCCCATCACTGCCCCCTACCACTGCCCCCCTACCACTGCCCCCCATCACTGCCCCCCTACCACTGCCCCCCATCACTGCCCCCCCATCACTGCCCCCCTACCACTGCCCCCCATCACTGCCCCCCACCACTGCCCCCATCACTGCCCCCCATCACTGCCCCCCTACCACTGCCCCCCATCACTGCCCCCTACCACTGCCCCCCTACCACTGCCCCCCTATCACTGCCCCCCTACCACTGCCCCCCCATCACTGCCCCCCCATCACTGCCCCCCCTACCACTGCCCCCTACCACTGCCCCCCATCACTGCCCCCCTACCACTGCCCCCCCATCACTGCCCCCCATCACTGCCCCCCCATCACTGCCCCCCTACCACTGCCCCCCCCTACCACTGCCCCCCTATCACTGCCCCCCTACCACTGCCCCCCATCACTGCCCCCCTACCACTGCCCCCCATCACTGCCCCCCATCACTGCCCCCCCTACCACTGCCCCCCCACCACTGCCCCCCCATCACTGCCCCCCCTACCACTGCCCCCCCCCATCACTGCCCCCTACCACTGCCCCCCCCATCACTGCCCCCCCCATCACTGCCCCCCATCACTGCCCCCCATCAATGCCCCCCCACCACTGCCCCCCACTGCCCCCCACTACAACTGCCAGTGTCTCACCCCCTCAGTGTCTCCCTATCAGTGTCTCTCCCCCCTCAGTGTCCACCTATCAGTGTCTTCCTATCAGTGTCTCTCCCCCCTCAGTGTCCCCCTATCAGTGTCTCCTATCAGTGTCTCTCCCCCCTCAGTGTCTCACCCCCTCAGTGTCTCCCTATCAGTGTCTCTCCCCCCTCAGTGTCCCCCTATCAGTGTCTCCCTATCAGTGTCTCTCCCCCCTCAGTGCCCCCTATCAGTGTCTCCCCCCCTCAGTGTCCCCCTATCAGTGTCTTTATCCCCCTTCAGTGTCCCCCCATCGGTGTCTCTCTCCCCCTCTCAGTGTCTTCCTATCAGTGTCTCTCCCCCCTCAGTGTCTCTCCCCCCCTCAGTGTCCCCCTATCAGTGTCTCCCCCCCTCAGTGTCCCACTATCAGTGTCTTTATCCCCCTTCAGTGTCCCCCATCGGTGTCTCTCTCCCCCTCAGTGTCTTCCTATCAGTGTCTCTCCCCCTCAGTGTCTCTCCCCCCTCAGTGTCTCTCCCCCTCAGTGTCTCTCCCCCCTCCGTGTCCCCCTATCAGTGTCTCTCCCCCCTCAGTGCCCCCTATCAGTGTCTCCCCCCCTCAGTGTCCCCCTATCAGTGTCTCTCTCCCCCTCAGTGTCTTCCTATCAGTGTCTCTCCCCCCTCAGTGTCTCTCCCCCTCAGTGTCCCCCTATCAGTGTCTCTCCCCCCTCAGTGCCCCCCTATCAGTGTCTTCCTATCAGTGTCTCTCCCCCCTCAGTGTCCTCCTATCAGTGTCTTCCTATCAGTGTCTCTCCCCCCTCAGTGTCTCTCCCCCCTCAGTGTCTCTCCCCCTCAGTGTCTCTCCCCCCTCAGTGCCCCCTATCAGTGTCTCCCCCCTCAGTGTCCCCCTATCAGTGGTCTTTATCCCCCTTCAGTGTCCCCCATCGGTGTCTCTCTCCCCCCTCAGTGTCTTCCTATCAGTGTCTCTCCCCCCTCAGTGTCTCTCCCCCTCAGTGTCTCTCCCCCCTCCGTGTCCCCCTATCAGTGTCTCTCCCCCCTCAGTGCCCCCTATCAGTGTCTCCCCCCCCCCCTCAGTGTCCCCCTATCAGTGTCTTTATCCCCCTTCAGTGTCCCCCATCGGTGTCTCTCTCCCCCCTCAGTGTCTTCCTATCAGTGTCTCTCCCCCCTCAGTGTCTCTCCCCCCTCAGTGTCTCTCCCCCCTCAGTGTCTTCCTATCAGTGTCTCTCCCCCCTCAGTGTCTTCCTATCAGTGTCTCTCTCCCCCTCAGTGTCTCTCTCCCCCCTCAGTGCCCCCCTATCAGTGTCTCTCCCCCTCAATGTCCCCCTATCAGTGTCCCCCTATCAGTGTCTCTCCCCCCTCAGTGTCTTCCTATCAGTGTCTCTCCCCCCTCAGTGTCTCTTCCCCCTCAGTGTCCCCCTATCAGTGTCTCTTCCCCCTCAGTGTCTTCCTATCAGTGTCTCTCCCCCCTCAGTGTCTTCCTATCAGTGTCTCTCCCCCCTCAGTGTCTCTTCCCCCTCAGTGTCCCCTATCAGTGTCTCTCCCCCCTCAGTGTCTTCCTATCAGTGTCTCTCCCCCCTCAGTGTCTCTTCCCCCTCAGTGTCCCCCTATCAGTGTCTCTCCCCCCTCAGTGTCTTCCTATCAGTGTCTCTCCCCCTCAGTGTCTTCCTATCAGTGTCTCTTCCCCTCAGGTGTCCCCCCTATCAGTGTCTCTCCCCCCTCAGTGTCTCTTCCCCCTCAGTGTCTCTCCCCCCCTCAGTGTCTTCCTATCAGTGTCTCTTCCCCTCAGTGTCCCCCTATCAGTGTCTCTCCCCCCTCAGTGTCTCTCCCCCCTCAGTGTCTTCCTATCAGTGTCTCTTCCCCCTCAGTGTCCCCCTATCAGTGTCTCTCTCCCCCTCAGTGTCTTCCTATCAGTGTCTCTCCCCCCTCAGTGTCTCTCTCCCCCCTCAGTGCCCCCTATCAGTGTCTCTCCCCCTCAATGTCCCCCTATCAGGTGTCCCCCTATCAGTGTCCCCCTATCAGTGTCTCTCCCCCTCAGTGTCTTCCTATCAGTGTCTCTCCCCCCTCAGTGTCTTCCTATCAGTGTCTCTCCCTCCTCAGTGGTCTCTTCCCCCTCAGAGTCCCCCTATCAGTGTCTCTCCCCCCTCAGTGTCTCTTCCCCCCTCAGTGTCTTCCTATCAGTGTCTCTTCCCCCTCAGTGTCCCCCTATCAGTGTCTCTCCCCCCTCAGTGTCTTCCTATCAGTGTCTCTCCCCCCTCAGTGTCTCTCTCCCCCCTCAGTGCCCCCCTATCAGTGTCTCTCCCCCTCAATGTCCCCCTATCAGTGTCCCCCTATCAGTGTCCCCCTATCAGTGTCTCTCCCCCTCAGTGTCTTCCTATCAGTGTCTCTTCCCCCTCAGTGTCTCTCTCCCCCCTCAGTGCCCCCCTATCAGTGTCTCTCCCCCTCAATGTCCCCCTATCAGTGTCCCCCTATCAGTGCCCCCCTATCAGTGTCTCCCCCCCCTCAGTGTCTTCCTATCAGTGTCTCTCCCCCCCTCAGTGTCTTCCTATCAGTGTCTCTCCCCCCTCAGTGTCCTCTCTCCCCCCTCAGTGCCCCCCCTATCAGTGTCTCTCTCCCCCCTCAGTGTCTCTCTCCCCCCTCAGTGCCCCCTATCAGTGTCCTCTCCCCCTCAATGTCCCCTATCAGTGTCCCCCTATCAGTGTCTTTATCCCCCTTCAGTGTCCCCCCATCAGTGTCTCTCTCCCCCCTCAGCGCCCCCCCATAGTGCCCTCCTTTTAGTGCCCCCTCTCCCCCCTCAGTGACCCCTCTCCAGTGCCCCCTATCAGTTCCCTCTTTTTAGTGCCCCCTCACACTCAGTTCCTCCTACCAGTGCCCCCCTATCAGTGTCATCTCAGTGCCCCCCCCCACAGTGCCCCCCCTTTCATTGTCTCTCTCCTCCTCAGTGCCCCCCTATAGTGCCCTCCTTTTAGTACCCTCCCCCCCCCATCAGTGTCACCCTCCCTAAGTGCCCCCCTCAGTGCCCCCCTCAGTGCCCTAATCAGCGCCCCCCTCAGTGCCCTCCTTTTAGTGCCCCCCTCCCACTCAGTGCCCCCCTATCAGTGTCTCTCTCCCCCCTCACTGCCTCCCCCAGTGTCCCCTCTTGTCTGTCAGCCCCCTCCAGCTCCTGCAGGTGACATGTATGGCCCCCCCAGTTGTGTGAGGCGCAGGCGCAGTGATGATGAGGGAGGGGGTGGGGGGCGGTAGAGGGAGGATTATAGAGATGCTGGCTGTACAGAGACAGGCATTGAGCTGTCAGCTGCTGGAGGGAGAACAGGGAGCTCTCCTTCTACCCCCCCCCAAATAAAGGAGGACACCCCCTCCCCTCCCCCCTCCAGGGGCAGTCATGCATGCTCCGGGGGGTGCACACCCTGCTGCAATTGCCCCTCTGGCTGCCGTGCTGGGTGTGTTTGGGTCTGGTGTCCGGCCAGGAGCCCTATGCCCCCCATTCTATCCGCCTGGAAGGAGATATCACCCTGGGGGGGGCTCTTCCCGGTACATGCCCGGGGGGTGTCCGGGGTACCATGCGGAGATATCAGGAAGGAGAAGGGGATCCATCGGATGGAAGCGATGCTCTATGCCATCGATCAGATCAATAGTGACCCCGAAATCCTCCCCAACGTCACCCTGGGGGCCCGGATCCTGGACACCTGCTCCCGGGACACCTACGCCCTGGAACAGTCACTTACCTTCGTGCAGGCGCTAATCCAGAAGGATGCCTCGGATGCCCGATGTACCAACGGCGAGCCCCCCGTCTATGTGCGCCCCGAGAAAGTGGTGGGGGTCATCGGGGCTTCGGAAAGTTCTGTCTCCATCATGGTGGCCAACATCCTGCGCCTCTTCCAGGTAGGAACTCACCTGTGCTGGGATCTTCCATGTAGGAACTCACCTGTGCAGGACATACCTGAGCTGAGATCTTCCATGCAGGAATACACCTGCGCTGAGATCTTCCATGCAGGAATACACCTGTGCTGTGATCTTCCATGCAGGGAATACACCTGTGCTGTGATCTTCCAGGCAGGAATAAGATACACCTGTGCTCTGATCTTCCAGGCACACCTGTTCTATGATCTTCCATATAGGAATTCTCCTGTGCGCAGATCTTCCAGGTAGGGGCCCGGGACTCACATGTTGCATTGGATTGCTGTATGTGGAAGGTGCAGTTTGGGGGGTTTCTCCCTTCTGGGCTCATTATTACCCCCCCTCTCCTCTCCCCTCCATTCTCTTCCATTGCTTCCCTCCACCAGCAATTCTCTGGTACAGCCTCTGTGGGTGCCACTTCACCCCCTTCTCTATAACCCCCATCCTTTCATCCTTCCTTCCTTCCTTCCATCCTTCCTTCCTTCCTTCCTTCCCTCCTTCCTTTCTTCCTTCCTTCCATCCTTCTTTCCTTCCTTCCTTCCCTTCTTCCTTCCTTCCCTCCCTCCTTCCTTCCTTCCCTCCTTCCTTCCCTCCTTCCTTCCTTCCTTCCTTCCTTCCTTCCCTCCTTCCTTCCTTCCTTCCCTCCTTCCTTCCTTCCTTCCTTCCTTCCCACCTTCCTTTCTTCCTTCCTTCCATCCCTCCCTCCTTCCTTCCTTCCCTCCCTCCCTCCCTCTATCCATCCTTCCTTCCTTCCTTCCTTCCTTCCTTCCTTCCTTTCCTTTCCTTTCCTTCCTTCCTTCCTTCCTTCCTTCCTTCCTTCCTTCCTTCCTTCCTTTCCTTTCCTTCCTTCTTTCCTTCCTTCCTTCCTTCCTTCCTTTCCTTTCCTTCCTTTTTTTATTTCCTTCCTTCCTTCCTTCCTCCCCTGTCTGTGCTGCAATTTCCATGCAGTTAAGTACACACTCACCCCCTGTGGCTCCCCTTCTGCTACATTTGCTGGCCCCGGTGGTCTCGCTGTTGGCACTTCTCTTCTCTGGAAGGATTTTGCGGCTTATTTTTTGGGAATCTGAATATGAAGATTCTCTCTGTATATGGAGAGTGTGTATTACTCCTGTCTGTATGGAGATGAGGAGTATATATGTATATGGAGAGTATATAGGAAGATGGGGAGTCTGTGGAGAGTATATATGTATATGGAGAGTATACGGGAAGATGGGGAGTCTATTGAGAGTATATATGTATATGGAGAGTATATATGTATATGGATAGTATATATGTATATGGAGAGTATATATGTATAGAGAGAGTATATAGGAAGATGGGGAGTCTGTGTAGAGTATATATGTATATGGAGAGTATATGGGAAGATGGAGAGTCTGTGGAGACTGAGAGTATATATGTATGGAGAGTATATAGGAAGATGGGGAGTCTATGGAGAGTATATATGTATGGAGAGTATATAGGAAGATGGGGAGTCTGTGTAGAGTATATATGTATATGGAGAGTATATGGGAAGATGGAGAGTCTGTGGAGACTGAGAGTATATATGTATGGAGAGTATATAGGAAGATGGGGAGTCTATGGAGAGTATATATGTATGGAGAGTATATAGGAAGATGGGGAGTCTATGGAGAGTATATATGTATTTAGAGAGTATATAGGAAGATGGGGAGTCTGTGGAGAGTATTATGTATTTAGAGAGTATATAGGAAGATGGGGAGTCTGTGTAGAGTATATATGTATAGAGAGTATATAGGAAGATGGGGAGTCTATGGAGAGTATATATGTATATGGAAAGTATATAGGAAGATGGGGAATCTATGGAGTGTATATATGTATATGGAGAGTATATAGGAAGATGGGGAGTCTGTGTAGAGTATATATGTATAGAGAGAGTATACAGGAAGATGGGGAGTCTATGGAGAGTATATATGTATATGGAAAGTATATAGGAAGATGGGGAGTCTGTGTAGAGTATATATGTATATGGAAAGTATATAGGAAGATGGGGAGTCTATGGAGAGTATATAGGAATATGGGGAGTCTATAGAGAGTATATATGTATATGGAGAGTATATAGGAAGATGGGGAGTCTATGGAGAGTATATATGTATAGAGAGTATATAGGAAGATGGGGAGTCTGTGTAGAGTATATATGTATAGAGAGAGTATATAGGAAGATGGGGAGTCTGTGTAGAGTATATATGTATAGAGAGAGTATATAGGAAGATTGGGAGTCTATGGAGAGTATATATGTATATGGAAAGTATATAGGAAGATGGGGAGTCAATGGAGAGTATATAGGAATATGGGGAGTCTATGGAGAGTATATATGTATATGGAGAGTATATAGGAAGATGGGGAGTCTGTGTAGAGTATATATGTATAGAGAGAGTATATAGGAAGATTGGGAGTCTATGGAGAGTATATATGTATATGGAAAGTATATAGGAAGATGGAGAGTCAATGGAGAGTATATAGGAAGATGGGGAGTCTATGGAGAATATATATGTATATGGAGAGTATATAGGAAGATGGGGAGTCTGTGTAGAGTATATATGTATATAGAGAGTATAT
>CM055120.1:279465600-279510797 GCA_029206835.1 Rana muscosa | reverse complement strand
GGTGGGGGGGTACATATAAATGGTGGAGGAGAGGGGGGATATATATATATGAGTGGGGGGCGGGGGTGCATATAAATGATGGAGGAGAGTGGGGATATATATATATATATATATTATGACTGGGGGGGTACATATAAATGATGGAGGAGAGGGGGGATATATATATGAGTGGGGGAGGGGGTGGGGGGTACATATAAATGATGGAGGAGAGGGGGATATATATATGAGTGGGGTGGGGGGGGTACATATAAATGATGGAGGAGAGGGGGGATATATATATATGAGTGGGGGGTGGGGGGTACAAATAAATGGTGGAGGAGAGGGGGGATATATATATGAGTGGGGGGCGGGGGGGTGCATACACCTCTAGACTGATCCTCATCATACTGCTGATAACTTCCATCCTTTTACTCCCATGGAATAACCAGCTTCCCTCCGCCTGCTATTTCCAGCACAACACATGCACCTTGTGCACAGCTGAGAGCAGCATGGGCTCACACCAGCTCCATCCAGCCCCCCCACACTCTCTGTGATCTGATCCTTCTATACCACACCTGTTTATCTTCTCCAATGCAAATCTTAGCCTGTATGTGTGTGGATGGAATGGGGGGTGGGGGTGTCACCATCGCAGGGAGTCAGAGATTTGTAGAATTTGGTGATCTATCAATGTTGGGAGAAAAGATTTCTAGAACAGATTTTATATGTAACAGTTTCAGCGATGTGCCTTGTGTGGGAAGATTGGGGGGGTCTCATATGGAAGAGGCCGTGTCATGTAAGATAGATTGTAAGCTCAGCATTCCGCTCCCCAAGGGAAGGACTTTACCTGTGAGGACACCTGCATGGTCCCTGGAGAGGATCCTGAGTCCCGGATCCCATCCAGTCCATTCAATGCTCATATAGGAGGATTTCTGGGCAAAGAGCAATGATGATACAGCAACACGCAGCAAGAAATAGAGGATTGGTAGTCAGGAATGGTGGTTGGGGTCAATTCACCCCAAAAGTGGAAGTTTTGGGTGCAGTCTGGTGGGCAGAGTCACCACTCGGCTCTTTTATCTTTTGGGGAGTCAATTAAAAAGATCCCCACACCTTCTCGCCTGGCTTTATACCTCCCTGAGACTGAGGTGTTCCCAATCCTCCTGTTGCATTATCAATAATATCAATTAGAAATGAATCAGGGGGGGGGGTGCAGTCTGGTGGCAGAGTCACCACTCGGCTCTTTTATCATCCAATCATGTGCAAGAAAAAATGCTCTTTTATATTTTCCTTGCATGTGATTGGGTATTTTATTCAAAGTGAACCTTCATCTCATTTACTAAGCTCTGGAGCAATTGCACTTGCAAAGTGCACAGTCTATTTGCCTTTAGTAAATCAACTCCCTTGTGTAGCCTTATTTCTTATTATTTATATAATTTTTTATATGATACTTATGTTCTTATGCTGTGGCCGGGGTTCTGGCCTTTTGTTCTTTCTGGTACTTTGTATTCTATAATATTTTCAATATAAAAAAAAAAAGTTAAAAATGAATCAGGAAGATTGCAGCCCTCAGGTAGGTGTGCAGACCTGAGAACTCAGAGATCATACCTGCAGAGTCTCAGAAATATAGGAAGCTGACAATGCTCCAGCCTCACAAGCTGAGATTAGCTGGCCCTATAAAAAGTGAAAAAATATCGATAGATCCAGCGCAGTTACAATCACACTGCGTTATGATGTACAATAACCCAACACAGCCAATCCCTGATCAGCTTACAAAGTGTACGCTACACTAATTTCTGATTGGTTGTTCTGCAGTATGCTATGTCTTTATGTACAGTACTGATAAATCCCTGTCATCGATCTGGTTCTGAAGTTTATGTGTGTCTGCCAACAGATGCCTTTAATTACAGTGCTTATCCAACCACATAGATATACTATAAATATAAATTCACCCCCTCATCTCCCATCCCTCATCTCCGATCCCCTCATCCCTCATCTCCCATCCCTCATCTCACATCCCTCATCCCTCATCTCCCATCCCTCATCCCTCATCTCTCATCTCCCATCCCTCATCCCTCATCTCCCATCCCTCATCCCTCATCCCTCATCATTCAGAGAAATTGATATATTTGTGCAGCTAATTATCAGTTACAATGTATACATCTCTTCCTCACGCGCGCACACATGTTGAACGCCCAACGCTGAGGACGTGCGCAGTGTGGATACGAGGTGGAGAGTTCTCTCCTTCCAGAGATATCACATGGAGCTGCTGATCAATTCACTGAGAGCCTTGGATGTGATAGGCCAAAGTTCAGTAAGATGCAGCCAATCAGGTCACTAAGGACTGGTGACATCATAAAGACAGAAGTCAATAGTGATGTCACTCACTACTTATTCTCCCTCTCTCTCTCTCTCTCTCCTGTCTTTAAAAATACAAATCTGATCATCTTTTTTTTTTTCCATTTAAAAGTTTATTACAGTAATAATAGGTGAAACAATAAACATGAGTATGCAATTGTTGACAATATTTTGCATAAAAATATGCATATTTAACAATTACAGCGTGCGTAAGCATAATATCATTGAAGCTATGTTGCTGAGCACTCGGGACCACATACCCTAATTTAAAAAAAAATAGTATATTATATATAATATAAAGTAAACAAAGGAAGGTAAGACAGAAGGTAGAGTAAAACAAAATAGGAAATGAGGTGAATTGAAGAAAGTGAGGTAGAATAAAAAGATAAAGAGAATGAACTGGAAAGATGCAGTAGCTGGATTCTGATACAGCATTATAATAGTTTGTATTGCTTTCGAAGGTTAAGTGATATGCGCTACGAGAAGGTAGGTTATCATTTTATGGACGTCCTCAGGTCAGACGTCAAACAGTATTCACACAGAATATTGTTGTTTACTTCAATTCTGATCATCTTTTTATCTGCTTCTTGATGTTTTAGACACTTTGTTTCTGATTATATTTTGTAATGATCATTTCTGGATCTTTACATACATTTTCCCTAATATTGCAGCACAGCGCATGCGCTTTGCTGCTTCCTGTTGCAATGCACCTCTGTGATTACAGATCCTTCTCTATAAAATTGAAATGTGTAGTTCTGAGGCCTCTCCTTTAATTAATTATACTGCAGCATCAATTCAGCAAGGGTGCTGACTGAACTTTGTGTAATATTGATAACCACTAGAGGGCGCAGCTACAACTCTCTCTATGCCGTATGTGATCCTAAGGATATGTTGTGTGAAAATGCAAAAAATTAAGAATTAACTGGAAGTAATTGTTACAATTATATCTAAATGTATTGAAAGAATGTTCCTTACATTGGTTTTCTTATTCAATTCCCTTTATATTTACCTTCAGCTTTGAAGGGCCGGCCTGATTGCATACAAATTAAAATGGTTTAGGTTTGAACTCATATTAATTTACGGTTTTGGTAAATCTAAAGGAAATTGGCTAATGTATGGCCGGCCTTATTCACTGTCCATTATCTCCCCTCCCCTCCGCTCTCATCTCCTCTCCTTTCCTCTCTATCGCTCCTCTCCTCCCCTCCCCTCTCCTCTCTTCTCTTCTCTATCGCTCCTCTCCTCCCCTCCCCTCTCCTCTCTTCTCTTCTCTATCGCTCCTCTCCTCCCCTCCCCTCTCCTCTCTTCTCTTCTCTATCGCTCCTCTCCTCCCCTCCCCTCTCCTCTCTTCTCTATCACTCCTCTCCTCTTCTCTCTTCTCCTACCCTCCCCTTTCCTCTCCTCTCTATCGCTCCTCTCCTCCCCCCTCTTTTCTCCTCTCCTCCCCCTTCCTCTCCTCTCTTCTCCTCTCTAACGCTCCTCTCTTCTCCTCTCCTCCCCTCTCCTCTCTCCTCACTATCTCTGCTCTTTCTGTCTTACTCCTCTCCTCTCCATCTCTCTCCTCTTCCTCTTTCTCTCTTTCTCTCTCCTCTCTCTCTCTCCTCTCCTCTTTCTCTCTCCCCTCCTCCCTCTCCTCTCCTTTCTCTCTCTCCCCCTCTCCTCTCTCTCTTTCTCTCTCTCCTCTCCTCTCTCTCTCCTCTTTCTCTCTCTCCTCTCCCCTCCCTCTCTCTCTTTCTCTTTCTCATCTCCTCTCTTCTCCTCTCCTCTCTCTCTCTTCTCCTATCCTCTCCTCTCTCTCTTTCTCTCTCTTCTCTCTCTCTCCTCTCTCTCTTTCTCTCTCTCCTCTCCTCTCTCTCTCTATTTCTCTCTCCCCTCCCCCCCTCTCTCTTCTCCTCCCCTCTCTCTCTTTCTCTTTCTCATCTCCTCTCTTCTGCTCTCCTCTCTCTCTCTTCTCCTATCCTCTCCTCTCTCTCTTTCTCTCTCTCTCCTCTCCTCTCTCTCTCTCTTTCTCTCTCTCTTCTCTCTCTCTCTCCTCTCCTCTCTCTCTCTTTCTCTCTCTCTCCTCTCCTCTCCTCTCTCTCCTTTCCCCTCCCCCTCTCTCTCTCTCCTCTCCCCTCCCTCTCTCTCCCCCCCCTCTCTCTCTCCTCCCTCTCTCTCCCCCTCCCCTCTCTCTCTATCTCTTTCTCTCTCTCCTCTCCTCTCCTCTCTCTCTCCTCTCCCCTCCCTCTCTCTCCCCCCTCTCTCATCTCCTCTCCTCTCCTCTCTCTCCCCCCCCCCATTGTGTCAGCCTCCAATGCCATTACTGTATTTTACTCCTCTCCTCTCCCCTCTCCTCTCCCCTCTCCTCCTCTCTTAGCACTATCTTGCAGTCAGTAAACCTCAGACCATTAATCACCTCACACTGAGTTTCCAGCTATAAGGAGTCCTCCCCGTGGTCTGAAGACCGGAGAAAATACTGTTAATTCTCCCCCCGCCTTCTGCCGCTGATCCATTACAGCTTTTCACTTATTGATAAATCGCATTCCTTCCGCGGGATTCATTTCCCGGGCTGGGTGAATTTTCACGCTTTGCGCCGCGCTCGCCGTCTCGTAGATCTACCATAGGCTGAGATATGGAGGAGGAGGATAATGGGTTAACTCCATGGCAGCGGCTCTCACCTCCTGTCCTCAGGACCCGCTAACAGGCCAGGATTGCAGGATAACTGAAATACATCTCAGGTGATATTATTTGCTGCTCAGTGATTGCATCTCCCCCAAGGTAATTACTTAAAACCTGGCCTGTTAGAGAGTCCTGAGGACAGGAGATGAGAACCACTGATATAGAGGTTGTCAGGGTCTGAGTTCCGTCACTTCCATACCCTCTGAGGCCCGCTGGGGTCAGTCCAGGTGTAGAACCTTCATACCTGTAGGACACATCTACCGCCTATCGGAAGATTCTCCCTGAAATTCTATCTCTCCCACCTGAATAGACCATCATACCGGCCCAGACACACTTCTATATATATATGAGGATGGGCCTCATCTCCCCCCCCCCCCCCGGGGCTCCATGGTGGGCGGTGAATGTGATCTTCACCCAGAAAAGTCCCCTCTGCTCCTCTACACCCCCATCTACAGATCTGACGTCCTGCTAGAGGAGGACTTTTCTTCTCATTCCTGAGGTGGACTATGGAGTATGGGACTGTGGGACTATGAACTATTGACTATGAAATATGGACTTTGGACTGCGGGACTATAGACCATAAACTATGAAGTATGGAATATGAGATATGGACCATGGACTATAGGCTAAGGGTCTATGGAGTATGGACTAGGAAATATGGATTATAGACTATGGAGTATAGAGTATGAAGACTACGGGACCATAGACCATAAACTTTGGAGTATGGAATATGGACTATGGGGTATGAACCATAGAGAACGGACTATGGACTATGAAGTATGGAATATGAGATATGGACCATGGACTATGGGCTAAGGGTCTATGGACTATGGACTATGAGACTATAGACTATGGAGTATGGGGTTATGGAGTATGGACTATGGACTATGAGACTATAGACTATGGAGTATGGGGTTATGGAGTATGGACTATGGACTATGAGACTATAGACTATGGAGTATGGGGTTATGGAGTATGGACTATGGACTATGAGACTATAGACTATGGAGTATGGGGTTATGGAGTATGGACTATGGACCTATGAGACTATAGACTATGGAGTATGGGGTTATGGAGTATGGACTATGGACTATGAGACTATAGACTATGGAGTATGGGGTTATGGAGTATGGACTATGGACTATGAGACTATAGACTATGGAGTATGGGGTTATGGAGTATGGACTATGGACTATGAGACTATAGACTATGGAGTATGGGGTTATGGAGTATGGACTATGAAATATGGATTATGGACTATGGAGAATGAACCATAGAGAATGGACTATGGACTATGAAGTATGGAATATGAGATCTGGACTGTGGGACTACAGACCATAGACTATGAATTATGGAATATAGAGTATGGACTGTAGGACTTTGGAGTATAAAGTATGGAATATAAAATATGGACTAGTGACTAGGGACATTGGGACTATGGAGTATGAACCATAGAGAATGGACTATGGGACTATGGGGTAAGGACCAAGGACTATGGAGTATAGAGTATGAAGGACATATATCTGGTGATGATTTTACTGGATATAAAATAAAGGGATGTAAAATAGAAAGTCGATGGTGGGGGGGGGGGGGGGGCGGTGTAAGGTTGGGCGGGGAAAGCGGAAACTGAAAAACACGACTTTGTAGCACCCGCATCGTCTGGATGTTCCCGCTGATTTGTAGCCCTGCATCATCTGGATGTTCCCGCTGATTTGTAGCCCCGCATCGTCCGGATGTCCCCGCGGGTTTTGGTGACTCTGGAATGCGGGTGATACGGGGGAATTGTTACATTGTTATCATTTCCTTCCCTCTAAGGGTCCCTTCAGACATGCGGATCCCGTAGGGATCTCTCGGGGATCGCTCCGTTGATCCCCGCTGAGCCGGCGGATGACAGGGCGGTCCCCGCACACTGTGCAGGGACCACCCTGTCAGATCTCCGCTCTCCCCTATGGGGGGGATCGTCTGTCCGTGTTCATCCGATCCGATCCGCAGACAGATGGCGAAATAGTATTTTCCTCCATTTGCAGGATCGGAGCACAGCGGGGACGGAGGAGATCGGATGTTCATCCGCTGACACCCGCGATCTCATAGGGACCAATGTATGTCCCTTTTTCCCCCGTAAACGGATAGATGAAAAAGCGGACATACGGTCCGCCCGTGTGAAAGGCGTCTTATCCGGATCAATAAGTCACATTTCCCCGGCAGAGGCCGCTTCTCGCCGATCTGTCTAATTGGCAGCGCTGGTAATGGCTGACAATTCCCGCCATTCCCCGCGGCTGAGCTCGGCGTTGCCCTGGGGACTGGCGGCTGCCCCGGTAGAAGCGACACGAGTGTTTCCAGATATTGGTGGAGGAAATGATTGCCGCATCAGCCGCTCAGTAATTAGGATTTGCGCATTCCTCCGCGCCGACTGACAGCTTATCGAGTGATAATAACTGAGGAGACGACGGACTCTGATCCGCTCCACTCCGCTACCGGGATATCGAATCACCTCCATGTCAGGGGAGCGTTCCTTCATACATGGGAGATGGAGAGACGCCGCGTCTGACAGGCCTGTGCTGAGCGAAACGCGCTAGGTCATAAAGTCTCTTTTATTTTATTCCAGTTTTATTTACATACTGATGACACATTCTATATGAAACCATTCAAACCTGTCCCTCACACCCCAACCATCCATACCAGCCATAGGCAATGCTTCCTCCTCCTCCTTCTACAAAGTTACAATGTACAGTCTGATCACTGGGGGAGGGGAGACTGAGGAAATGCTTCCTCCTGCCTGCAGCAGACTGATGACATCATCTCAGCCTAGGCAGAGTCACTGGACTGGGGCTTTCTAATGATAAAAGGTGAAGCTTTGTCTGAGAAATGATCCTCTTTCTGTATATTGGGACATTCAGGGACTTCTAGGTTTACTAAAAGCTTGAATGGAAGGATTTTGATCTTCCAATGAAAATCAGTCTCTTCACATAATATCTGCCAGGAGGTATAATGGGGGCTGTAGGGGGCAGCAGCTGTTGCGAGGCCCGGGGCTCTGGATGGGAGATCTTCTCCTTCCCCATATTGTAGGACTGGAAACGCGCCAGTGATATTGTTTTCCGGCTCTCAGGGTTGGGAGATCATAAAGGAGACGGTTGATTTTGGCCAGGAGGTCTTCTGTAGGAGAACCTGTCTCTGGGGCAAGTGTAGATGTGGCAGCGCCCTCTCCAGTCCTGCTGAGGCTCCATCTCCCCTTCCGCAGGCGACTCAGTAAAATCTAATTAATGGCGCGCTGTGCTGAGGGAAACACGATTCATCGCCGGATGGTGAAAGGTGATAAAAAATAAATTTAATGAGGGACTGAATAAACCGGCAATCCAGATCCATTTTCCTTCCTCCGTACATCCTAAAATCTCGCACAGCCGGCCGCTAATAGTTTAAATAAAAGTTGTAGTAATTCTGCGGAGAGAATGGAGGGACTCAGCGTTCTTGGCGGTTATCGGGGTCCCTTCTTTTCTTGGGAATGAAGAAGTTGTAGATGGAAATATCCGGGACCAGAAGGTGAGAACCGCGATTCTTAATGGCCAACAACGGTGGTGAGCTTTGCTGATCTGACTGTAGATATCATCAGTGGCGGCTGGTGCTCAAAAATTTTGGGGGGCGCAAACCACCTGAAAAAAAAACTATCAAACGCAGCCACTGTAACCATCGATTGCCGCCAGTGTGCCCCATCAATTGCCGCCAGTGTGCCCCATCAATTGCCGCCAGTGTGCCCCATCAATTGCCACCAGTGTGCCCCATCAATTGCCACCAGTGTGCCCTATCAATTGCCACCAGTGTGCCCCATCAATTGCCGCCAGTTTGCCCATCAATTGCCGCCAGTGTGCCCCATCAATTGCCGCCAGTGTGCCCCATCAATTGCCAACAGTTTGCCCATCAATTGCTGCCAGTGTGCCCATCAATTGCCGCCAGTTTGCCCATCAATTGCCGGCAGTGTGCCCATCAATTGCTGCCAGTGTGCCCCATCAATTCCTGCCAGTGTGCTCCATCAATTGCCGCCAGTTTGCCCATCAATTGCTGCCAGTGTGCCCCATCAATTGCCGCCAGTGTGCCCATCAATTGCTGCCAGTGTGCCCCATCAATTGCCGCCAGTGTGCCCATCAATTGCTGCCAGTTTGCCCATCAATTGCCGCCAGTGTGCCCCATCAATTGCCGCCAGTGTGCCCCATCAATTGCCGCCAGTTTGCCCATCAATTGCTGCCAGTGTGCCCCATCATTTGCCGCCAGTGTGCCCATCAATTGCTGCCAGTGTGCCCCATCAATTGCCGCCAGTGTGCCCATCAATTGCTGCCAGTGTGCCCCATCAATTGCCGCCAGTGTGCCCATCAATTGCCGCCAGTGTGCCCCATCAATTGCCACCAGTGTGCCCTATCAATTGCCGCCAGTGTGCCCCATCAATTGCCGCCAGTTTGCCCATCAATTGCCGCCAGTGTGCCCCATCAATTGCCGCCAGTGTGCCCCATCAATTGCCAACAGTTTGCCCATCAATTGCTGCCAGTGTGCCCATCAATTGCCGCCAGTTTGCCCATCAATTGCCGCCAGTGTGCCCATCAATTGCTGCCAGTGTGCCCCGTCAATTGCCGCCAGTGTGCCCCATCAATTGCCACCAGTGTGCCCTATCAATTGCCGCCAGTGTGCCCCATCAATTGCCGCTAGTTTGCCCATCAATTGCCGCCAGTGTGCCCCATCAATTGCCGCCAGTGTGCCCCATCAATTGCCACCAGTTTGCCCATCAATTGCTGCCAGTGTGCCCCATCATTTGCCGCCAGTGTGCCCATCAATTGCTGCAAGTGTGCCCCATCAATTGCCGCCAGTGTGCCCATCAATTGCTGCCAGTGTGCCCCATCAATTGCCGCCAGTGTGCCCATCAATTGCCGCCAGTGTGCCCCATCAATTGCCACCAGTGTGCCCTATCAATTGCCGCCAGTGTGCCCCATCAATTGCCGCCAGTTTGCCCATCAATTGCCGCCAGTGTGCCCCATCAATTGCCGCCAGTGTGCCCCATCAATTGCCAACAGTTTGCCCCATCAATTGCTGCCAGTGTGCCCATCAATTGCCACCAGTTTGCCCATCAATTGCCGCCAGTGTGCCCCATCAATTGCCGCCAGTGTGCCCATCAATTGCTGCCAGTGTGCCGCATCAATTGCCGCCAGTGTGCCCCATCAATTGCCGCCAGTTTGCCCATCAATTGCTGCCAGTGTGCCCCATCAATTGCCGCCAGTGTGCCCATCAATTGCTGCCAGTGTGCCCCATCAATTGCCGCCAGTATGCCCATCAATTGCTGCCAGTTTGCCCATCAATTGCCGCCAGTGTGCCCCATCAATTGCCGCCAGTGTGCCCCATCAATTGCCGCCAGTGTGCCCCATCAATTGCCGCCAGTTTGCCCATCAATTGCTGCCAGTGTGCCCCATCATTTGCCGCCAGTGTGCCCATCAATTGCTGCCAGTGTGCCCCATCAATTGCCGCCAGTGTGCCCATCAATTGCTGCCAGTGTGCCCCATCAATTGCCGCCAGTGTGCCCATCAATTGCCGCCAGTGTGCCCATCAATTGCTGCCAGTTTGCCCATCAATTGCCGCCAGTGTGCCCATCAATTGCTGCCAGTGTGCCCATCAATTGCTGCCAGTGTGCCCCATCAATTGCCAACAGTTTGCCCATCAATTGCTGCCAGTGTGCCCCATCAATTGCCGCCAGTGTGCCCCATCAATTGCTGCCAGTGTGCCCCATCAATTGCTGCCAGTTTGCCCATCAATTGCCGCCAGTGTGCCCCATCATTTGCCGCCAGTGTGCCCATCAATTGCTGCCAGTGTGCCCCATCAATTGCCGCCAGTGTGCCCATCAATTGCTGCCAGTGTGCCCATCAATTGCCGCCAGTGGGCCCATCAATTGCTGCCAGTTTGCCCATCAATTGCTGCCAGTGTGCCCCATCAATTGCCGCCAGTGTGCCCATCAATTGCTGCCAGTTTGCCCATCAATTGCCGCCAGTGTGCCCCATCAATTGCCGCCAGTGTGCCCCATCAATTGCCGCCAGTGTGCCCCATCAATTGCCGCCAGTTTGCCCATCAATTGCTGCCAGTGTGCCCCATCATTTGCCGCCAGTGTGCCCATCAATTGCTGCCAGTGTGCCCCATCAATTGCCGCCAGTGTGCCCATCAATTGCTGCCAGTGTGCCCCATCAATTGCCGCCAGTGTGCCCATCAATTGCCGCCAGTGTGCCCCATCAATTGCCGCCAGTGTGCCCCATTAATTGCCGCCAGTTTGCCCATTAATTGCCGCCAGTGTGCCCCATCAATTGCCGCCAGTGTGCCCCATCAATTGCCAACAGTTTGCCCCATCAATTGCTGCCAGTGTGCCCATCAATTGCCGCCAGTTTGCCCATCAATTGCCAACAGTTTGCCCCATCAATTGCTGCCAGTGTGCCCATCAATTGCCGCCAGTTTGCCCATCAATTGCCGCCAGTGTGCCCATCAATTGCTGCCAGTGTGCCGCATCAATTGCCGCCAGTGTGCCCCATCAATTGCCGCCAGTGTGCCCATCAATTGCCGCCAGTGTGCCCATCAATTGCTGCCAGTTTGCCCATCAATTGCCGCCAGTGTGCCCATCAATTGCTGCCAGTTTGCCCATCAATTGCTGCCAGTGTGCCCCATCAATTGCCAACAGTTTGCCCATCAATTGCTGGCAGTGTGCCCCATCAATTGCCGCCAGTGTGCCCCATCAATTGCCGCCAGTGTGCCCCATCAATTGCCGCCAGTGTGCCCCATCAATTGCCGCCAGTGTGCCCATCAATTGCTGCCAGTGTGCCCCATCAATTGCCGCCAGTGTGCCCATCAATTGCTGCCAGTTTGCCCATCAATTGCCGCCAGTGTGCCCCATCAATTGCCGCCAGTGTGCCCCATCAATTGCCGCCAGTGTGCCCCATCAATTGCCGCCAGTTTGCCCATCAATTGCTGCCAGTGTGCCCCATCATTTGCCGCCAGTGTGCCCATCAATTGCTGCCAGTGTGCCCCATCAATTGCCGCCAGTGTGCCCATCAATTGCTGCCAGTGTGCCCCATCAATTGCCGCCAGTGTGCCCATCAATTGCCGCCAGTGTGCCCATCAATTGCTGCCAGTTTGCCCATCAATTGCCGCCAGTGTGCCCATCAATTGCTGCCAGTTTGCCCATCAATTGCTGCCAGTGTGCCCCATCAATTGCCAACAGTTTGCCCATCAATTGCTGCCAGTGTGCCCCATCAATTGCCGCCAGTGTGCCCCATCAATTGCCGCCAGTGTGCCCCATCAATTGCCGCCAGTGTGCCCCATCAATTGCTGCCAGTTTGCCCATCAATTGCCGCCAGTGTGCCCCATCATTTGCCGCCAGTGTGCCCATCAATTGCTGCCAGTGTGCCCCATCAATTGCCGCCAGTGTGCCCATCAATTGCTGCCAGTGTGCCCATCAATTGCCGCCAGTGGGCCCATCAATTGCTGCCAGTTTGCCCATCAATTGCTGCCAGTGTGCCCCATCAATTGCCGCCAGTGTGCCCATCAATTGCTGCCAGTTTGCCCATCAATTGCCGCCAGTGTGCCCCATCAATTGCCGCCAGTGTGCCCCATCAATTGCCGCCAGTGTGCCCCATCAATTGCCGCCAGTTTGCCCATCAATTACTGCCAGTGTGCCCCATCATTTGCCGCCAGTGTGCCCATCAATTGCTGCCAGTGTGCCCCATCAATTGCCGCCAGTGTGCCCATCAATTGCTGCCAGTGTGCCCCATCAATTGCCGCCAGTGTGCCCATCAATTGCCGCCAGTGTGCCCCATCAATTGCCACCAGTGTGCCCTATCAATTGCCGCCAGTGTGCCCCATCAATTGCCGCTAGTTTGCCCATCAATTGCCGCCAGTGTGCCCCATCAATTGCCGCCAGTGTGCCCCATCAATTGCCAACAGTTTGCCCCATCAATTGCTGCCAGTGTGCCCATCAATTGCCGCCAGTTTGCCCATCAATTGCCAACAGTTTGCCCCATCAATTGCCACCAGTGTGCCCATCAATTGCCGCCAGTGTGCCCCATCAATTGCCACCAGTGTGCCCTATCAATTGCCGCCAGTGTGCCCCATCAATTGCCGCCAGTTTGCCCATCAATTGCCGCCAGTGTGCCCCATCAATTGCCGCCAGTGTGCCCCATTAATTGCCAACAGTTTGCCCCATCAATTGCTGCCAGTGTGCCCATCAATTGCCGCCAGTTTGCCCATCAATTGCCAACAGTTTGCCCCATCAATTGCTGCCAGTGTGCCCATCAATTGCCGCCAGTTTGCCCATCAATTGCCGCCAGTGTGCCCATCAATTGCTGCCAGTGTGCCACATCAATTGCCGCCAGTGTGCCCCATCAATTGCCGCCAGTGTGCCCATCAATTGCCGCCAGTGTGCCCATCAATTGCTGCCAGTTTGCCCATCAATTGCCGCCAGTGTGCCCATCAATTGCTGCCAGTTTGCCCATCAATTGCTGCCAGTGTGCCCCATCAATTGCCAACAGTTTGCCCATCAATTGCTGCCAGTGTGCCCCATCAATTGCCGCCAGTGTGCCCCATCAATTGCCGCCAGTGTGCCCCATCAATTGCCGCCAGTGTGCCCCATCAATTGCCGCCAGTTTGCCCATCAATTGCCGCCAGTGTGCCCCATCATTTGCCGCCAGTGTGCCCATCAATTGCTGCCAGTGTGCCCCATCAATTGTCGCCAGTGTGCCCATCAATTGCTGCCAGTGTGCCCCATCAATTGCCGCCAGTGTGCCCATCAATTGCCGCCAGTGTGCCCCATCAATTGCCACCAGTGTGCCCTATCAATTGCCGCCAGTGTGCCCCATCAATTGCCGCCAGTTTGCCCATCAATTGCCGCCAGTGTGCCCCATCAATTGCCGCCAGTGTGCCCCATCAATTGCCGCCAGTTTGCCCATCAATTGCCGCCAGTGTGCCCCATTAATTGCCATCAGTGTGCCCCACCTGGCACTTACCTGTCTCGGGTCACGGCGCTGTCCTCCACGCTCCCTCCGAGTCCTCAATGTCTTCTCCTGTCCTCTTTTTTTCTGTTTTTTTTTTTCCATAGTTCTATTATATTTTCCTTATTTACCACAAATTCCATTGATTTATACAGAATCTCCATTGTTGGCCAATACGTTTTACACAGTGCAAACGACCCAATTCATCTCTTTTCAACTCTTTCCATACAAAAGACATCCCCTTCTTTACCATTATACCCCCCCCCCGTCCTCTTCTGCTATGATTGGACGCTTCAGCCAATCAGGTGACCCGATGCACCTGATTGGCTGAGAGGCGGGTCAGTGTTAGGAAAGCGATTTGTTCGATTCCCTAACACAACACTGTGTAAACTGCAAACGCAGAGCATTGCGCCCGCTGTTTACCAATTTGGAAGCCTATTAGAGCCCACGGCTCTAACAGGTGCTTCCAAAAACACCCCTGCCGCTGTAATTCAGACGTCTGGCGCCCGACAAGGGGCAGATACCTGAATAGGGGGCGGCAGCGGTGATACATGCAATGCATGACTATATCTATTGCTGAGTGACGGGTGCAGGAGAGAGGGGGCGGCGCCCTCTATGGACTAATTCTGAACGTGAGCCTTTCGGTATTTTGGCATTGGGGGTGTGTCTGGGGGGTGTGTCTGGGGGGGTGGAACTGAAGGGAATATTTTTGTAGCACCAGGTGCTGGTAGAATTGGGCCTCACACCAGTCGTAGCCAACCGTATACTCAACATGATGACATCACTACCAGCCCAGAATAAAGACGAATGTTTGTGACATCACACCTCTATGCTCTCGCTGGACATCCCACTTCACAACCACGGCCAATAATATGGAGTTGCCTCCTTTGGGAATATAATGTCCTCCACTCATCTATGAAGGGTTTCCAGAAGATTTTGGAAGGGGTCTGTGGGAATTCGTATACTTTTTTCAGGTCAGGTACTGATGTTGGATGAGAAGACCTGGATTGTATGTTGAGTCTCACGTTGGGCACCAAAAAAAAAAGACCTGGCTTGCAGTCAATATTCCAATTCATCCCAAAGGTGATCAGTAGGGATGAGGTCAGGTGATCGGTAGGGATGAGGTCAGGTGATCAGTAGGGATGAGGTCAGGTGTTCGGTAAGGATGAGGTCAGGTGATCGGTAGGGATGAGGTCAGGTGATCAGTAGGGATGAGGTCAGGTGATCGGTAGGGATGAGGTCAGGTGATCAGTAGGGATGAGGTCAGGTGATCGGTAGGGATGAGGTCAGGTGATCAGTAGAGATGAGGTCAGGGGATCAGTAGGGATGAGGTCGGGTGATCAGTAGGGATGAGGTCGGGTGATCAGTAGAGATGAGGTCGGGTGATCGGTAGGGATGAGGTCGGGTGATCGGTAGGGATGAGGTCGGGTGATCGGTAGGGATGAGGTCAGGTGATCAGTAGGGATGAGGTCAGGTGATCGGTAGGGATGAGGTCAGGTGATCGGTAGGGATGAGGTCAGGTGATCAGTAGAGATGAGGTCGGGTGATCAGTAGGGATGAGGTCAGGTGATCAGTAGAGATGAGGTCGGGTGATCGGTAGGGATGAGGTCGGGTAATCGGTAGGGATGAGGTCGGGTGATCGGTAGGGATGAGGTCAGGTGATCAGTAGGGATGAGGTCAGGTGATCAGTAGGGATGAGGTCGGGTGATCGGTAGGGATGAGGTCAGGTGATCAGTAGAGATGAGGTCAGGTGATCGGTAGGGATGAGGTCGGGTGATCAGTAGGGATGAGGTCAGGGGATCAGTAGGGATGCGGTCGGGTGATCAGTAGGGATGAGGTCGGGTGATCGGTAGGGATGAGGTCAGGTGATCAGTAGGGATGAGGTCGGGTGATCAGTAGGGATGAGGTCGGGTGATCGGTAGGGATGAGGTCAGGTGATCGGTAGGGATGAGGTCGGGTGATCGGTAGGGATGAGGTCAGGGGATCAGTAGGGATGAGGTCAGGTGATCAGTAGGGATGAGATCAGGTGATCAGTAAGGATGAGGTCAGGTGATCGGTAGGGATGAGGTCAGGTGATCGGTAGGGATGAGGTCGGGTGATCGGTAGGGATGAGGTCGGGTGATCAGTAGGGATGGGATCAGGTGATCGGTAGGGATGAGGTCAGGTGATCAGTAGGGATGAGGTCAGGTGATCGGTAGGGATGAGGTCGGGTGATCGGTAGGGATGAGGTCGGGTGATCAGTAGGGATGGGATCAGGTGATCGGTAGGGATGAGGTCAGGTGATCAGTAGGGATGAGGTCAGGTGATCGGTAAGGATGAGATCAGGTGATCAGTAGGAATGAGATCAGGTGATCGGTAGGGATGAGGTCAGGTGATCAGTAGAGATGAGGTCAGGTGATCGGTAGGGATGAGATCAGGTGATCAGTAGGGATGAGATCAGGGGATCGGTAGGGATGAGGTCAGGTGATCGG
This sequence comes from Rana muscosa, assembly GCA_029206835.1. NCBI lineage: Eukaryota > Metazoa > Chordata > Amphibia > Anura > Ranidae > Rana > Rana muscosa. The sequence goes on along the minus strand of CM055120.1, from coordinate 279,494,341 downwards.
TAGGGATGAGGTCAGGTGATCGGTAGGGATGAGGTCAGGTGATCAGTAGGGATGAGGTCAGGTGATCGGTAAGGATGAGATCAGGTGATCAGTAGGGATGAGATCAGGGGATCGGTAGGGATGAGGTCAGGTGATCGGTAGGGATGAGGTCAGGTGATCGGTAGGGATGAGATCAGGTGATCGGTAGGGATGAGATCAGGGGATCGGTAGGGATGAGGTCAGGTGATCAGTAGGGATGAGGTCAGGTGATCGGTAGGGATGAGATCAGGGGATCGGTAGGGATGAGGTCAGGTGATCAGTAGGGATGAGATCAGGTGATCAGTAGGGATGAGATCAGGGGATCGGTAGGGATGAGGTCAGGTGATCGGTAGGGATGAGGTCAGGTGATCGGTAGGGATGAGGTCAGGGGATCAGTAGGGGTGAGGTCAGGGGATCAGTAGGGATGAGGTCAGGTGATCGGGAGGGATGAGGTCAGGTGATCGGTAGGGATGAGGTCAGGTGATCAGTAGGGATGACTTCAGGTGATCGGGAGGGATGAGGTCAGGTGATCAGTAGGGATGAGGTCAGGTGATCGGGAGGAATGAGATCAGGTGATCGGGAGGGATGAGGTCAGGTGATCAGTAGGGATGAGGTCAGGTGATCGGTAGGGATGAGGTCAGGTGATCGGTAGGGATGAGGTCAGGTGATCAGTAGGGATGAGATCAGGGGATCGGGAGGGATGAGGTCAGGTGATCGGTAGGGATGAGGTCAGGTGATCAGTAGGGATGAGATCAGGGGATCGGGAGGGATGAGGTCAGGTGATCGGTAGGGATGAGGTCAGGTGATCAGTAGGGATGAGGTCAGGTGATCGGTAGGGATGAGGTCAGGTGATCAGTAGGGATGAGGTCAGGTGATCGGTAGGGATGAGGTCAGGTAATCGGTAGGGATGAGGTCGGGTGATCGGTAGGGATGAGGTCGGGTGATCGGTAGGGATGAGGTCAGGTGATCAGTAGGGATGAGGTCAGGTGATCGGTAGGGATGAGGTCAGGTGATCGGTAGGGATGAGGTCGGGTGATCGGTAGGGATGAGGTCAGGTGATCAGTAGGGATGAGGTCAGGTGATCGGTAGGGATGAGGTCAGGTGATCGGTAGGGATGAGGTCAGGGGATCGGTAGGGATGAGGTCAGGTGATCAGTAGGGATGAGGTCAGGTGATCGGTAGGGATGAGGTCAGGGGATCGGTAGGGATGAGGTCAGGTGATCGGGAGGGATGAGGTCGGGTGATCAGTAGGGATGAGGTCGGGTGATCGGTAGGGATGAGGTCAGGTGATCAGTAGGGATGAGGTCAGGTGATCAGTAGGGATGAGGTCGGGTGATCAGTAGGGATGAGGTCAGGTGATCGGTAGGGATGAGGTCAGGCGATCGGTAGGGATGAGGTCGGGTGATCGGTAGGGATGAGGTCAGGGGATCGGTAGGGATGAGGTCAGGGGATCGGTAGGGATGAGGTCAGGTGATCAGTAGGGATGAGGTCAGGTGATCAGTAGGGATGAGGTCGGGTGATCGGTAGGGATGAGGTCGGGTGATCGGTAGGGATAAGGTCAGGTGATCGGTAGGGATGAGGTCAGGTGATCGGTAGGGATGAGGTCAGGTGATCGGGAGGGATGAGGTCAGGTGATCAGTAGGGATGAGGTCAGGTGATCGGTAGGGATGAGGTCAGGTGATCGGTAGGGATGAGGTCAGGTGATCAGTAGGGATGAGATCAGGGGATCGGGAGGGATGAGGTCAGGTGATCGGTAGGGATGAGGTCAGGTGATCAGTAGGGATGAGATCAGGGGATCGGGAGGGATGAGGTCAGGTGATCGGTAGGGATGAGGTCAGGTGATCAGTAGGGATGAGGTCAGGTGATCGGTAGGGATGAGGTCAGGTGATCAGTAGGGATGAGGTCAGGTGATCGGTAGGGATGAGGTCAGGTAATCGGTAGGGATGAGGTCGGGTGATCGGTAGGGATGAGGTCGGGTGATCGGTAGGGATGAGGTCAGGTGATCAGTAGGGATGAGGTCAGGTGATCGGTAGGGATGAGGTCAGGTGATCGGTAGGGATGAGGTCGGGTGATCGGTAGGGATGAGGTCAGGTGATCGGTAGGGATGAGGTCAGGTGATCGGTAGGGATGAGGTCAGGTGATCAGTAGGGATGAGGTCAGGTGATCAGTAGGGATGAGGTCGGGTGATCGGTAGGGATGAGGTCGGGTGATCGGTAGGGATAAGGTCAGGTGATCGGTAGGGATGAGGTCAGGTGATCGGGAGGGATGAGGTCGGGTGATCGGTAGGGATGAGGTCAGGTGATCAGTAGGGATGAGGTCAGGTGATCGGTAGGGATGAGGTCAGGTGATCGGTAGGGATGAGGTCAGGTGATCGGTAGGGATGAGGTCAGGTGATCGGGAGGGATGAGGTCGGGTGATCGGTAGGGATGAGGTCAGGTGATCTGTAGGGATGAGGTCAGGTGATCAGTAGGGATGAGGTCAGGTGATCAGTAGGGATGAGGTCAGGTGATCGGTAGGGATGAGGTCAGGTGATCGGTAGGGATGAGGTCAGGTGATCGGTAGGGATGAGGTCAGGTGATCAGTAGAGATGAGGTCGGGTGATCAGTAGGGATGAGGTCAGGTGATCAGTAGAGATGAGGTCGGGTGATCGGTAGGGATGAGGTCGGGTGATCGGTAGGGATGAGGTCGGGTGATCGGTAGGGATGAGGTCAGGTGATCAGTAGGGATGAGGTCAGGTGATCAGTAGGGATGAGGTCGGGTGATCGGTAGGGATGAGGTCAGGTGATCAGTAGAGATGAGGTCAGGTGATCGGTAGGGATGAGGTCGGGTGATCAGTAGGGATGAGGTCAGGGGATCAGTAGGGATGCGGTCGGGTGATCAGTAGGGATGAGGTCGGGTGATCGGTAGGGATGAGGTCAGGTGATCAGTAGGGATGAGGTCGGGTGATCGGTAGGGATGAGGTCGGGTGATCGGTAGGGATGAGGTCGGGTGATCGGTAGGGATGAGGTCGGGTGATCGGTAGGGATGAGGTCAGGTGATCGGTAGGGATGAGGTCGGGTGATCGGTAGGGATGAGGTCGGGTGATCAGTAGGGATGGGATCAGGTGATCGGTAGGGATGAGGTCAGGTGATCAGTAGGGATGAGGTCAGGTGATCGGTAGGGATGAGGTCAGGGGATCGGTAGGGATGAGGTCGGGTGATCGGTAGGGATGAGGTCGGGTGATCAGTAGGGATGGGATCAGGTGATCGGTAGGGATGAGGTCAGGTGATCAGTAGGGATGAGGTCAGGTGATCGGTAAGGATGAGATCAGGTGATCAGTAGGAATGAGATCAGGTGATCGGTAGGGATGAGGTCAGGTGATCAGTAGGGATGAGGTCAGGTGATCGGTAGGGATGAGATCAGGTGATCAGTAGGGATGAGATCAGGGGATCGGTAGGGATGAGGTCAGGTGATCAGTAGGGATGAGGTCAGGTGATCGGTAGGGATGAGGTCAGGTGATCAGTAGGGATGAGGTCAGGTGATCGGTAAGGATGAGATCAGGTGATCAGTAGGGATGAGATCAGGGGATCGGTAGGGATGAGGTCAGGTGATCGGTAGGGATGAGGTCAGGTGATCGGTAGGGATGAGATCAGGTGATCGGTAGGGATGAGATCAGGGGATCGGTAGGGATGAGGTCAGGTGATCAGTAGGGATGAGGTCAGGTGATCGGTAGGGATGAGATCAGGGGATCGGTAGGGATGAGGTCAGGTGATCAGTAGGGATGAGATCAGGTGATCAGTAGGGATGAGATCAGGGGATCGGTAGGGATGAGGTCAGGTGATCGGTAGGGATGAGGTCAGGTGATCGGTAGGGATGAGGTCAGGGGATCAGTAGGGGTGAGGTCAGGGGATCAGTAGGGATGAGGTCAGGTGATCGGGAGGGATGAGGTCAGGTGATCGGTAGGGATGAGGTCAGGTGATCAGTAGGGATGACTTCAGGTGATCGGGAGGGATGAGGTCAGGTGATCAGTAGGGATGAGGTCAGGTGATCGGGAGGGATGAGGTCAGGTGATCGGGAGGGATGAGGTCAGGTGATCAGTAGGGATGAGGTCAGGTGATCGGTAGGGATGAGGTCAGGTGATCGGTAGGGATGAGGTCAGGTGATCAGTAGGGATGAGATCAGGGGATCGGGAGGGATGAGGTCAGGTGATCGGTAGGGATGAGGTCAGGTGATCAGTAGGGATGAGATCAGGGGATCGGGAGGGATGAGGTCAGGTGATCGGTAGGGATGAGGTCAGGTGATCAGTAGGGATGAGGTCAGGTGATCGGTAGGGATGAGGTCAGGTGATCAGTAGGGATGAGGTCAGGTGATCGGTAGGGATGAGGTCAGGTAATCGGTAGGGATGAGGTCGGGTGATCGGTAGGGATGAGGTCGGGTGATCGGTAGGGATGAGGTCAGGTGATCAGTAGGGATGAGGTCAGGTGATCGGTAGGGATGAGGTCAGGTGATCGGTAGGGATGAGGTCGGGTGATCGGTAGGGATGAGGTCAGGTGATCAGTAGGGATGAGATCAGGGGATCGGGAGCGATGAGGTCAGGTGATCGGTAGGGATGAGGTCAGGTGATCAGTAGGGATGAGATCAGGGGATCGGGAGGGATGAGGTCAGGTGATCGGTAGGGATGAGGTCAGGTGATCAGTAGGGATGAGGTCAGGTGATCGGTAGGGATGAGGTCAGGTGATCAGTAGGGATGAGGTCAGGTGATCGGTAGGGATGAGGTCAGGTAATCGGTAGGGATGAGGTCGGGTGATCGGTAGGGATGAGGTCGGGTGATCGGTAGGGATGAGGTCAGGTGATCAGTAGGGATGAGGTCAGGTGATCGGTAGGGATGAGGTCAGGTGATCGGTAGGGATGAGGTCGGGTGATCGGTAGGGATGAGGTCAGGTGATCAGTAGGGATGAGGTCAGGTGATCGGTAGGGATGAGGTCAGGTGATCGGTAGGGATGAGGTCAGGGGATCGGTAGGGATGAGGTCAGGTGATCAGTAGGGATGAGGTCAGGTGATCGGTAGGGATGAGGTCAGGGGATCGGTAGGGATGATGTCAGGGGATCGGTAGGGATGAGGTCAGGTGATCGGGAGGGATGAGGTCGGGTGATCAGTAGGGATGAGGTCGGGTGATCGGTAGGGATGAGGTCAGGTGATCAGTAGGGATGAGGTCAGGTGATCAGTAGGGATGAGGTCGGGTGATCAGTAGGGATGAGGTCAGGTGATCGGTAGGGATGAGGTCAGGCGATCGGTAGGGATGAGGTCGGGTGATCGGTAGGGATGAGGTCAGGGGATCGGTAGGGATGAGGTCAGGGGATCGGTAGGGATGAGGTCAGGTGATCAGTAGGGATGAGGTCAGGTGATCAGTAGGGATGAGGTCGGGTGATCGGTAGGGATGAGGTCGGGTGATCGGTAGGGATAAGGTCAGGTGATCGGTAGGGATGAGGTCAGGTGATCGGGAGGGATGAGGTCGGGTGATCGGTAGGGATGAGGTCAGGTGATCAGTAGGGATGAGGTCAGGTGATCGGTAGGGATGAGGTCAGGTGATCGGTAGGGATGAGGTCAGGTGATCGGTAGGGATGAGGTCAGGTGATCGGGAGGGATGAGGTCGGGTGATCGGTAGGGATGAGGTCAGGTGATCTGTAGGGATGAGGTCAGGTGATCAGTAGGGATGAGGTCAGGTGATCGGTAGGGATGAGGTCAGGTGATCGGTAGGGATGAGGTCAGGTGATCGGGAGGGATGAGGTCGGGTGATCGGTAGGGATGAGGTCAGGTGATCTGTAGGGATGAGGTCAGGTGATCAGTAGGGATGAGGTCAGGTGATCGGTAGGGATGAGGTCAGGTGATCGGTAGGGATGAGGTCAGGTGATCCTTAGGGATGAGGTCGGGTGATCGGTAGGGATGAGGTCAGGTGATCAGTAGGGATGAGGTCAGGTGATCAGTAGGGATGAGGTCGGGTGATCGGTAGGGATGAGGTCAGGTGATCGGTAGGGATGAGGTCAGGTGATCGGTAGTGATGAGGTCAGGGGATCGGTAGGGATGAGGTCAGGTGATCAGTAGGGATGAGGTCGGGTGATCAGTAGGGATGAGGTCAGGTGATCAGTAGGGATGAGGTTAGGTGATCGGTAGGGATGAGGTCAGGTGATCGGTAGGGATGAGGTCAGGGGATCGGTAGGGATGAGGTCCTGGGATCGGTAGGGATGAGGTCGGGTGATCAGTAGGGATGAGGTCAGGTGATCAGTAGAGATGGGATCAGGTGATCGGTAGGGATGAGGTCAGGTGATCGGTAGGGATGAGGTCAGGTGATCAGTAGGGATGAGGTCAGGTGATCAGTAGGGATGAGGTCGGGTGATCGGTAGGGATGAGGTCAGGTGATCAGTAGGGATGAGGTCAGGTGATCGGTAGGGATGAGGTCAGGGGATCGGTAGGGATGAGGTCCTGGGATCGGTAGGGATGAGGTCGGGTGATCAATAGGGATGAGGTCAGGTGATCAGTAGAGATGGGATCAGGTGATCAGTAGGGATGAGGTCGGGTGATCGGTAGGGATGAGGTCAGGTGATCAGTAGGGATGAGGTCAGGGGATCGGTAGGGATGAGGTCAGGGGATCGGTAGGGATGAGGTCGGGTGATCGGTAGGGATGAGGTCAGGTGATCGGTAGGGATGAGGTCAGGGGATCGGTAGGGATGAGGTCCTGGGATCGGTAGGGATGAGGTCGGGTGATCAATAGGGATGAGGTCAGGTGATCAGTAGGGATGGGATCAGGTGATTTGTAGGGATGAGGTCGGGTGATCGGTAGGGATGAGGTCAGGTGATCAGTAGGGATGAGGTCAGGGGATCGGTAGGGATGAGGTCAGGGGATCGGTAGGGATGAGGTCAGGTGATCAGTAGGGATGAGGTCAGGGGATCGGTAGGGATGAGGTCAGGGGATCAGTAGGGATGAGGTCAGGGGATCAGTAGGGATGAGGTCAGGTGATCAGTAGGGATGAGGTCAGGTGATCAGTAGGGATGAGGTCAGGGGATCGGTAGGGATGAGGTCAGGGGATCGGTAGGGATGAGGTCGGGTGATCGGTAGGGATGAGGTCAGGTGATCGGTAGGGATGAGGTCAGGGGATCGGTAGGGATGAGGTCCTGGGATCGGTAGGGATGAGGTCGGGTGATCAATAGGGATGAGGTCAGGTGATCAGTAGGGATGGGATCAGGTGATTGGTAGGGATGAGGTCGGGTGATCGGTAGGGATGAGGTCAGGTGATCAGTAGGGATGAGGTCAGGGGATCGGTAGGGATGAGGTCAGGGGATCGGTAGGGATGAGGTCAGGGGATCGGTAGGGATGAGGTCCTGGGATCGGTAGGGATGAGGTCGGGTGATCAGTAGGGATGAGGTCAGGTGATCAGTAGAGATGGGATCAGGTGATCGGTAGGGATGAGGTCAGGTGATCGGTAGGGATGAGGTCAGGTGATCAGTAGGGATGAGGTCAGGTGATCAGTAGGGATGAGGTCGGGTGATCGGTAGGGATGAGGTCAGGTGATCAGTAGGGATGAGGTCAGGTGATCGGTAGGGATGAGGTCAGGGGATCGGTAGGGATGAGGTCCTGGGATCGGTAGGGATGAGGTCGGGTGATCAATAGGGATGAGGTCAGGTGATCAGTAGAGATGGGATCAGGTGATCAGTAGGGATGAGGTCGGGTGATCAGTAGGGATGAGGTCAGGTGATCAGTAGGGATGAGGTCAGGGGATCGGTAGGGATGAGGTCAGGGGATCGGTAGGGATGAGGTCGGGTGATCGGTAGGGATGAGGTCAGGTGATCGGTAGGGATGAGGTCAGGGGATCGGTAGGGATGAGGTCCTGGGATCGGTAGGGATGAGGTCGGGTGATCAATAGGGATGAGGTCAGGTGATCAGTAGGGATGGGATCAGGTGATTGGTAGGGATGAGGTCGGGTGATCGGTAGGGATGAGGTCAGGTGATCAGTAGGGATGAGGTCAGGGGATCGGTAGGGATGAGGTCAGGGGATCGGTAGGGATGAGGTCAGGGGATCGGTAGGGATGAGGTCAGGTGATCGGTAGGGATGAGGTCAGGGGATCGGTAGGGATGAGGTCCTGGGATCGGTAGGGATGAGGTCAGGTGATCAATAGGGATGAGGTCAGGTGATCAGTAGGGATGGGATCAGGTGATTGGTAGGGATGAGGTCAGGTGATCGGTAGGGATGAGGTCAGGTGATCAGTAGGGATGAGGTCAGGGGATCGGTAGGGATGAGGTCAGGGGATCGGTAGGGATGAGGTCAGGGCTTTGTAGAGAGAAAAGGTTCTTCATCCAACTGTTACCAGAAGGTCAGAAGACTGTTTGGATATCTCAGTTTTCTGTTGCTATTCTATTCTGTCCCCGAGCCTTTGGCCTTGTACTGTACAGAATTCATTGGTTGTTTCTGGATTAGAGGCAGTGGCAGTTGATGGTAATTTTTTATTGGGGGGTGGAAAACAGTGCTAACAGACCCCCTCCCCCGGTTGGTGCACTTACCTCAACCACGGACGCTTTCCCCGGCTCTCCTACGCGGGCATCACGAGCGGACATCTCCTTCCCCTGCTCAGTGGCTTCTGTCTCCTCCCTCTTCCTTGGCGGCCAATCAGAACGCTTCTCCTTTGGCCAGTCGAGAATTGCATCTCACATCCGCACCTCCTGATTGGCGGAGAGGCGATTCAATGTTAGAATAGCGAATATTCATTTGATATTCTTAACACACCTGGGTGGGCTCCGAGCCCAGTGCTCCTCGTCCCGAGCCCACCCTATTTTGAAGCCTATTAGAGCCTCTGACTCTAATCAGGTGCTTAAAAAAAATCCATGCCGCCTGCCACCCCCTATTCATGCGTCCGGCCCCCTGTTAGGATGCCAGGCGCATGAATAGGGGGTGGCAGATGGTGAGGGAAAGGGGCCCCTAGTAATGGTGGACCAAGAGATTTTTCTGTTGTTATATTGGAAAATCCCAAGCCCCGCCCCTGAGGAACATCCAACGGTTGCTTATCTGCTTTCCATTCCAGCAAAATGATAGAAGTTCAGCTCACTTTGGGGGAAATCAATGAAACAAAGTAATAATAAAGTGTAACATTGTATTTTATCTGATTGGCATTGTTAGTTTCTGTGATATGAGCAGCTCAGGAGAAATCCATGGAAGAAATGGAAGAAATGGAAACAAGTGACATTCCTCATTACTTTCTAACTCACAATTAGAAGGGTGATTGGAAAATGTCGGAGTTAATGAAAGAATTCATCATAATCAGCGGCATTTGTCTTTTTTAGAGAGATTGCGGCTAATATGGTGCTAATTAGTTCTCTGCTGCTTTAACATTGGCGAAGAATGGGATTGGCCGCACAATGTACTTTCCGAGACACCTGACAGCCAATCCATACAAGGGGGAGGAGCCAAATCATAACGAGAAGCTGCTGGAGATCTCAGATAACAAAATACATATTTTTTATCGAACAGCAGGGATGAGCCGAACACCCCCCTGTTCGGTTCGCAGCAGAACCTGCGAACAGACAAAATGTCCGTGTGAACTTTAGAATCCTATTAAATACAATGGACTCAAACTTTCGAAATCTAAAGTGCTAATTATAAAGGCTTATATGCAAGTTATTGTCCTAAAAAGTGTTTGGGGACCCGGGTCCTGCCCCAGGGGAGTGTTTGGGGACCCGGGTCCTGCCCCAGGGGAGTGTTTGGGGACCCGGTTCCTGCCCCAGGGGAGTGTTTGGGGACCCGGGTCCTGCCCCAGGGGAGTGTTTGGGGACCCGGTTCCTGCCCCAGGGGAGTGTTTGGGGACCCGGGTCCTGCCCCAGGGGAGTGTTTGGGGACCCGGTTCCTGCCCCAGGGGAGTGTTTGGGGACCCGGGTCCTGCCCCAGGGGAGTGTTTGGGGACCCGGTTCCTGCCCCAGGGGAGTGTTTGGGGACCCGGGTCCTGCCCCAGGGGAGTGTTTGGGGACCCGGTTCCTGCCCCAGGGGAGTGTTTGGGGACCCGGGTCCTGCCCCAGGGGAGTGTTTGGGGACCCGGTTCCTGCCCCAGGGGAGTGTTTGGGGACCCGGGTCCTGCCCCAGGGGAGGGTTTGGGGACCCGGGTCCTGCCCCAGGGGAGGGTTTGGGGACCCGGGTCCTGCCCCAGGGGACATGTATTAATGCAAAAAAAGGTTTAAAAAATAGACGTTTTTACGGGAGCAGTGATTTTAATAATAATGCTTAAAGTGAAACAATAAAAGTGAAATATTCCTTTAAATTTCGTACCTGGGGGGTGTGTATAGTATGCCTGTGAAGTGGCGCATGTTTCCCGTGCTTAGAACTGTCCCTGCACAAAGTGTCAATTCTGAAGGAAAAAAAGTCATTTAAAACTCACTCGCGGCTAATAATGAATTGTCGGCTTTATCAATACATAGAAAAGTCATTGATAAAAATAAAAAAAAGCGTGGGGGTTCCCCAGAATTCAATTACCAGGCCCTTCAGATCTGGCATGGATTTTAAGGGGAACTCCACCCCAAATTTAAAAAAAAATGGTGTGGAGTCCCCCCAAAAATCCATACCAGACCCTTATCCGAGCACGCAACCTGGCCGGCCGCAGGGGAAGAGGGGGGGCCGAGAGAGCGCCCCCCCTCCTGAACCGTACCAGGCCACATGCCCTCAACATGGGGAGGATGTCCCCATGTTGATGGGGACAAGGGCCTCATCCCCACAACCCTTGCCCGGTGGTTGTGGGGGTCTGCGGGCGGGGGGCTTATCGGAATCTGGAAGACCCCTTTAACAAAGGGGACCCCCAGATCCCGCCCCCCCTATGTGAATTGGTAAGGGGTACATTGTACCCCTACCATTTCACGAAGAAAGTGTCAAAAAATGTAAATAAAACACACAAACACCTTGAAAAAGTCCTTTATTAAAAAATAAAAAAATAATTAAAAAAAAAAAACATTCCAGCGCTGAAATCCAGTGTCCCGCGGCGATCCCGATGTCCAGCGCTGTCCTTCATTGGTTGTGCCTGTGCGGACCTGATGGGGAACTTTCTCCGCAGTGTTTTAAATGTATAGACCCGCCCCTTCTAAAGTTCCCCATCAGGTCCGCTCAGCGGACCAGAGGCGGAACGCGAGAAGGGGCGGGTCTATTCATGTATTACACAGCGAATTAAGTTCCCCATCAGGTCCGCCCCCTTGGTATGTCCGACCCCGCCTACGTCATTGGCCTGAGCGGGGAACTTCCTTCACTGTAATTTAAATGTACACAGTGAAGGAAGTTTCCCTGCTCAGGCCAATGACGTAGGCGGGTCCGACATACCGAGGGGGCGGACCTGATGGGGAACTTCATTCGCTGTGTAATACATGAATAGACCCGCCCCTTCTCATGTTCCGCATCTGGTCCTCAGCCTTACACCGAGTCATTGGCTGAGCGGACCTGATGGGGAACTTTAGAAGGGGCGGGTCTATACATGTAATAGACTGCGGAGGAAGTTCCCCATCAGGTCCGCTCAGGCTCAGCCAATGATGGACAGCGCTGGACATCGGGATCGCCGCGGGACACTGGATTTCATTGCTGGAATGTTTTTTGTTTTTTTTAAAATAAAGGACTTTTCCAAGGTGTTTGTGTGTTTTTATTTTGTGGGGTTGTGGGGATGAGGCCCTTGTCCCCATCAACATGGGGACATCCTCCCCATGTTGAGGGCATGTGGCCTGGTACGGTTCAGGAGGGAGGGGGGCCGCTCTGTCGTCCCCCCCTCTTCCCCTGCGGCCGGCCAGGTTCCGTGCTCGGATAAGGGGTCTGGTATGGATTTTTGGGGGAACTCCACGCCATTTTTTTTTAATTTGGTGTGGAGTTCCCCTTAATGTCCATACCAGATCTGAAGGGCCTGGAATGGATATTTGGGGGAACCCCACGCCATTTTTTTTTTCATTTGCGGCGGGGTTCCCCTTAATATCCATTCCAGACCTGAAGGGCCTGGTAATTGAATTTGGGGGAACCCCCACGCTTTTTTTTTTTTTTATCAATGACTTTTCTATGTATTGCCGGGAGCCGACAATTCATTAATAGCCGCGAGTCAGTTTTAAATGACTTTTTTTCCTTCAGAAATGACACTTTTTGCAGGGACAGTTCTAAGCACGGGAAACATGCGCTACTTTCCATGCATATCCTACACACCCCCCAGGTACGAAATTTAAAGGAATATTTCACTTTTATTGTTTCACTTTATGCATCATTAAAATCACTGCTCCCGAAAAAACGGCAGTTTTTAAAACTTATTTTTGCATACATGTCCCCTGGGGCAGGACCCGGGTCCCCAAACACTCCCCTGGGGCAGGACCCGGGTCCCCAAACACTCCCCTGGGGCAGGACCCGGGTCCCCAAACACTCCCCTGGGGCAGGACCCGTGTCCCCAAACCCTTTTTAGGACAATAACTTGCATATAAGCCTTTATAATTAGCACTTTAGATTTCTCCCATAGATTTTTCGAATTTGCCGCGAACACCCCAAATTTGTTCGCTGTTCGGCGAACGGGCGAACAGGCAATGTTTGAGTCGAACTCGAAGCTCATCCCTATTGAACATTCGATCGATCGCTGGACTCGACTCATCGATGGGCAAAGGGTGAAGAAGGAGAATGAAAGTCATATGGGGCCCTGTGGCTCCAGACTACTCCCAGCACAAACATGTAACACCCCACAGACCACCTAACACCCCACAGTCCATGTAACACCCTACAGTCCACCTAACACCCTACAGTCCATGTAACACCCTACAGTCCATGTAACACCCTACAGTCCACCTAACACCCCACAGTCCATGTAACACCCCACAGTCCATGTAACACCCCACAGTCCATGTAACACCCTACAGTCCACCTAACACCCCACAGTCCATGTAACACCCCACAGTCCATGTAACACCCTACAGTCCATGTAACACCCCACAGTCCATTTAACACCCCACAGTCCATTTAACACCCCACAGTCCATGTAACACCCCACAGTCCATGTAACACCCCACAGTCCATGTAACACCCTACAGTCCACCTAACACCCCACAGTCCATGTAACACCCCGCAGTCCATGTAACACCCCACAGTCCATGTAACACCCTACAGTCCATGTAACACCCTACAGTCCATGTAACATCCTATAGACCACCTAACACCCTACAGTCCACCTAACACCCCACAGTCCATGTAACACCCCGCAGTCCACGTAACACCCTACAGTCCATGTAACACCCTACAGTCCACCTAACACCCCACAGTCCATGTAACACCCCACAGTCCATGTAACACCCCACAGTCCATGTAACACCCTACAGTCCACGTAACACCCTACAGTCCATGTAACACCCTACAGTCCACCTAACACCCCACAGTCCATGTAACACCCCACAGTCCATGTAACACCCCGCAGTCCATGTAACACCCTACAGTCCACGTAACACCCTACAGTCCATGTAACACCCTACAGTCCATGTAACACCCTACAGTCCACTTAACACCCCACAGTCCATGTAACACCCTACAGTCCATGTAACACCCCACAGTCCATGTAACACCCCACAGTCCATGTAACACCCCACAGTCCATGTAACACCCTACAGTCCACCTAACACCCCACAGTCCATGTAACACCCCACAGTCCATGTAACACCCCACAGTCCATGTAACACCATCCCACAGTCCATGTAACACCCCACAGTCCATGTAACACCCTACAGTCCACCTAACACCCCACAGTCCATGTAACACCCCGCAGTCCATGTAACACCCCACAGTCCATGTAACACCCTACAGTCCATGTAACATCCTATAGACCACCTAACACCCTACAGTCCATGTAACACCCCGCAGTCCATGTAACACCCTACAGTCCATGTAACACCCCACAGTCCATGTAACACCCTACAGTCCATGTAACACCCTACAGTCCATGTAACACCCCACAGTCCATGTAACACCCTACAGTCCACCTAACACCCCACAGTCCATGTAACACCCTACAGTCCATGTAACACCCTACAGTCCATGTAACACCCTACAGTCCATGTAACACCCTACAGTCCATGTAACACCCCACAGTCCATGTAACACCCTACAGTCCACCTAACACCCCACAGTCCATGTAACACCCCGCAGTCCATGTAACACCCTACAGTCCACGTAACACCCTACAGTTCATGTAACACCCTACAGTCCATGTAACACCCTACAGTCCATGTAACACCCCACAGTCCATGTAACACCCTACAGTCCACCTAACACCCCACAGTCCATGTAACACCCCGCAGTCCATGTAACACCCTACAGTCCACATAACACCCTACAGTCCATGTAACACCCTACAGTCCACATAACACCCTACAGTCCATGTAACACCCTACAGTCCATGTAACACCCCAGAGTCCATGTAACCCCCCGCAGTCCATGTAACACCCCACAGTCCATGTAACACCCTACAGTACACCTAACACCCCACAGTCCATGTAACACCCCACAGTCCATGTAACACCCTACAGTCCACCTAACACTCCACAGTCCATGTAACACCCCGCAGTCCATGTAACACCCTACAGTCCACGTAACACCCCACAGTCCATGTAACACCCCGCAGTCCATGTAACACCCTACAGTCCACGTAACACCCTACAGTCCATGTAACACCCTACAGTCCACCTAACACCCCACAGTCCATGTAACACCCCACAGTCCATGTAACACCCCACAGTCCATGTAACACCCTACAGTCCATGTAACACCCCACAGTCCACGTAACACCCTACAGTCCACGTAACACCCTACAGTCCACGTAACACCCTACAGTCCATGTAACACCCTACAGTCCATGTAACACCCCGCAGTCCATGTAACACCCTACAGTCCACCTAACACCCCACAGTCCATGTAACACCCCACAGTCCATGTAACACCTGTGAGGGGGTTAGCTCGGCAGCGGGTGTGTGTGACCCCCGGGATGGGCTCCCCACACAAAAACAGGCCCAGCAAACGGAGGTTGTGGTTTTCAAAATCAAAAAGGTGCGGTTTATTTTCTATTTACAGTGACAAAACACAGCAAAGCAAAAGAAACATAAATAAAATAAATCCTGGTCAACTTGACCTCTGACTAAACATACAGGTTTCCTAACTAACAACTGGGATCAGCCTAGTGCTGTCCTAGTCCCTAAGTCCCTGGTTTTAAATGTCCAAGCAAATAGCCACACAGGCTTTGTCTCACCGCACAGGGGTTCACTCTCCCTAGACAGTCCACACAGGTCTGGTTCCAGGCATGAGCTAACATCTAATGAAGCTGGGAGTTCTTATAGAGGCCTAAATGAGCTGACAAGCTTCAGCTGGTCTCATCAACTCCCTGTCTGCACGACGCCCAGCACTCTCCCTAGAGGTATGAGTCATCCATGAGCCCACTAGCCTTAGCTGGGCTTATACAACTCTCCACCTAGTTGTATAAGTCAGCGTAAAGCCTGAATCTGGGCGAAATATATCTACCCCCCTGGATGCAACCAGGTGACTTTACCTTCCTGCTGTCACATACCCCCCCCTCTTGTTTTAACCTCGGGGTTGGAACACCAGCAATCAGGCATTCATGTACTCGAGACAAAGCATCCACATTCCCCATTTGAACGCCAGGGCGATGCTTTACTGTGAAGTTGAATTCCTGTAGGGCCAGGAACCACCTATTCACTCTTCTATTTGTTTCCTTGTTTTGAGCCATCCACTTTAACGGAGCGTGATCCGTAACCATGTCAAAGTGCCTACCTAGCAGGTAGTACCGAAGGGAATCTAGAGCCCACTTCACCGCTAAACACTCCTTTTCAACGGTGGCGTAATTTACCTCATGGGACTTCAACTTCCTGCTGAGGTAAATGACTGGGTGCTCTTCCCCGTTCCAGACCTGGGACAATACTGCTCCTAACCCCACATCTGACGCATCACTTTGTACGACAAAGTCTTTAGAGAAGTCGGGTGAGTACAACACTGGCTGGCTACATAAGGCTTGTTTCAAGAATTGGAATGCTGCCTCAGCCTCGGGGGTCCATTTAATCATGACCGACCCTTTCCCCTTCGTCAGGTTGGTTAGGGGCACAGCCTTAGAAGCAAAGTGGGGAATGAATCGCCGATAATACCCAGCGATTCCCAGAAAGGCTCGTACCTGCTTCTTGCTGTTGGGACGTGGCCAACTCTGGATGGCCTCGACTTTGTTGAGTTGGGGTTTTATTACTCCCCTCCCAATGGTGTACCCAAGATATTTGGCCTCCTCCTGCCCAATGGTACACTTCTTGGGGTTAGCCGTAAACCCCGCTTCCCGAACAGAGTCCAGGACTGCTTGCACTTTTGGCAGATGTGAGGCCCAATCTGTGCTATGGACAATTACGTCATCCAGGTAAGCCGCAGCATACTTCCGATGGGGCCTCAGCATCTGGTCCATTTTCCGCTGGAATGTGGCCGGCGCATTCTGTAACCCGAACGGCATTCTTTTATATTGGAACGCCCCGTCTGGGGTTACAAATGCGGTTTTCTCTTTGGCCGACTTGGCCAGGGGGATTTGCCAATACCCTTTTGTGAGGTCAAGAGTCGTCATGTATCGGGCTGTTCCCAGCCGGTCGATCAACTCATCTATACGTGGCATGGGGTAGGTGTCAAATTTTGTAACTTTGTTCAACTGACGAAAATCGTTACAAAATCGCCAGCTCCCATCCGGTTTAGGCACCAACACAATGGGACTAGACCAATCACTTTGGGACTCCTCTATCACCCCTAAGTTCAGCATTTTCTGTACTTCCTCCCGTATTGCCTCCCGTCGGGCCTCTGGGATCCGATAGGGTTTTAACTTCACCCTTTCACCGGGCGGGGTAATGATGTCATGCTTTACCCCAGATGTTTGTCCCGGCAGCTCAGAGAATACCTCCTTGTTGCGAAGCACAAACTCCTTAACCTCCTGTTGTTGGGGTTGTGACAAGGTGGCTGCTATTCCAACCTCAGGAATCACGCAACCAGTTTGAGCTGGTGACCAAGTGTCTGCGACTAGGGACTCTCTATCCCTCCAGGCTTTCAACAGATTAACGTGATAGATCTGTTCGGGCTTTCACCTTCCTGGTTGTCTGACCTTGTAATTCACTTCGCTCACTTTTTCCATTATCTCGTAGGGGCCTTGCCATTTGGCAAGGAATTTACTTTCAACCGTAGGGACAAGTACCAGTATCCTATCCCCCGGGGAAAAGGTACGGGTCTTGGCTCCACGGTTGTACACTCTCTGCTGTGCTAACTGCGCTTGGGCCAAATGTTCCTTCACGATGGGCATTACCTGTGCAATTCGGTCTTGCATCAGGGCGACATGCTCAATCACACTCCTGTGGGGAGAACTCTCACTTTCCCAAGTTTCCTTGGCAATATCCAACAGCCCTCTTGGGTGTCTCCCATACAGTAACTCAAAGGGAGAGAATCCCGTAGAGGATTGGGGCACCTCCCTAATAGCAAACATCAAATAAGGAAGTTGACAGTCCCAATCCTTTCCATCTCTATCCACCACTTTCTTCAACATTTGTTTTAGGGTTTTGTTGAATCTTTCAACCAGCCCATCGGTTTGGGGGTGATACACAGATGTACGTAATTGCGTCACTTTGAACAATTTACACAGCTCCTTCATAACCCGGGACATAAAGGGTGTACCTTGGTCCGTAAGCAGTTCTTTACAAATACCCACCCGGCTAAACACAAGAGATAGCTCTTTGGCTATGGTTTTGGCCGAGGTATTTCGGAGAGGGATCGCTTCTGGATAACGGGTGGCATAGTCCATGATAACTAATATGTACTGGTGCCCCCTAGCGGACTTGATTATAGGCCCTACCAAATCCATGGCGATCCTCTCAAACGGGACCTCAATGATGGGTAGAGGGACCAGCGGGCTACGGAAATGTGGCATCGGGGCCGACCTCTGACACACAGGGCAGGAGGAACAATAATTTTCTATGTCCTTCATCACCCCCGGCCAATAGAATCTCTGTAATACCCTCTCTCGGGTTTTCTCTGTCCCCAGATGACCTCCAAGAATGTGCCCATGGGCCAACTCCAACACCAACTTCCTGTAAGGTTTGGGCACCACAAGCTGCTCAACGGTTTCTTCTGCCCTTTTTGCCACCCGATACAGTAGGTCCTTCTCTACGCTGAAGTATGGGTAAGTGCAGGTATTATCTGGGTTCACTAACTCGCCATCTATTTTCACTACGTTTTCCCGTGCCTTTATTAGGGCGGGGTCTTTCAACTGTTCTGTGGCAAAGTTTTCCCTGTGAACCTCAAGATCAGAAAACTCCACAGACGGTAGGTTTTCGTCTGAGGAGGTGGGCTCCTCTCCAGTTTCTTGAGTCTCCCCTGCCAATACTGTTAAGGGAAATTCCGGAGAGTCCTCACCACTCTCAGGGGAGTTCTGGCTATCACATTCCTGGTACATAGGGGCACCAGTGGGGGGCTCAGGATCATCCCACAGTTCCCAGAACTTCGGAAAATCCCTTCCCACAATGGCGTCATGCGGTAACTGAGATACTAAGCCCACTGGATGAGAGAGGGTACCTTTGGGGGTCTCGAAACACACTGTAGTCACTGGATACTCTCGGGTGTCCCCATGCACACAAATAACAGCTACCTTGCTATTCCCAAAGACCTCTGTTTTAACTAATTCAGCCTTTATCAGGGTCACAAGGCTACCTGAATCCAGCAATACCACAACATTTCTACCATTAACACACATTTTGCATAAATGTTTCTCAGTTCCTCGAATGGCAGTGCATGCGACTATCGCACACAGCGACTGACGTCTGCCTGTCAGAAAGTCACACTGCATGGGTTCCTCCACAACCGGGCAATTGGCTGCAATATGTCCCGCTTGCCGGCAGCGGTAGCAAACGATCCTTCTTGCCGCCTCTTGAGCCGCTGATTTCCCAGGCTGTTCTCGCCAAACTTGGGGTAGAGCTCCCACCCTCTCACTCTCTCCACCCTCACCCCTTGGAATCCTCTTATCCGCCCCTGGGGATGGTCTGGTCTTAGGGTGGAAAGTCTGAGTGTCTCTGGAAGAGGCCGTCAGGTTCTCTGTAGCCAAGTATTTCTCCACACGATCCACAAGACCATCGGCCGTCTCTGGGTCTCCATGGCTTACCCACTTTTGGATGGCAGTAGGAAGAGCTCTCAAAAACCGATCCATTACAACACGTTCCACAATCTTTGGTGCGGACAAAGTCTCTGGCTGTAGCCACTTTCTGCTCAGGTGAATGAGATCATACATTTGAGACCTGGGGGGTTTTCCAAGCTGGAAAGTCCAGTTATGCACACGCTGAGCCCGGACAGCCTGGGTGACACCCAGCCTTGCCAAAATTTCAGCTTTTAGCATCACATAGTCTTTTGCTTGGTTAGGCTCTAGGTCATAGTAAGCTTTCTGCGATTCACCAGTTAACAGAGGAGCCACCAGTCCAGCCCACTGCTCCTCAGGCCACTTTTCTCTTTCAGCGGTCCTTTCAAATGTGGTCAAAAATACCTCTGGATCATCCTCTCCAGTCATTTTTGTCAATAAACGACTCACCCCAAAGGACGCGGTATTAGTGGGACGGCTTTCCTCACTGGTCTGCGGACGTTGCTGCATTACTGCTTCCATTTGTTGTAGTCTCTGCTCTTGCTTCTGTAACAGGTCTATGAAGCGGGCCTCAGATTGCTGCTGGGCTTGTTGCTGAGCTTCCAGACTCTGTTGGTGAGCTTGCTGCTGGGCTGCAAGGCTCTGTTGATGAGCTTGCTGCTGGGCTGCAAGGCTCCTTTGCAAACCTGCATTTGTCTGCTGTTGATTGGCATTTGCTAGAGCCAGCTGTTTCAGTATCTCCTCCATGCTGGCTTAAAAAAAACTGCCCGCATTCTCCACCAACTGTGAGGGGGTTAGCTCGGCAGCGGGTGTGTGTGACCCCCGGGATGGGCTCCCCACACAAAAACAGGCCCAGCAAACGGAGGTTGTGGTTTTCAAAATCAAAAAGGTGCGGTTTATTTTCTATTTACAGTGACAAAACACAGCAAAGCAAAAGAAACATAAATAAAATAAATCCTGGTCAACTTGACCTCTGACTAAACATACAGGTTTCCTAACTAACAACTGGGATCAGCCTAGTGCTGTCCTAGTCCCTAAGTCCCTGGTTTTAAATGTCCAAGCAAATAGCCACACAGGCTTTGTCTCACCGCACAGGGGTTCACTCTCCCTAGACAGTCCACACAGGTCTGGTTCCAGGCATGAGCTAACATCTAATGAAGCTGGGAGTTCTTATAGAGGCCTAAATGAGCTGACAAGCTTCAGCTGGTCTCATCAACTCCCTGTCTGCACGACGCCCCACACTCTCCCTAGAGGTATGAGTCATCCATGAGCCCACTAGCCTCAGCTGGGCTTATACAACTCTCCACCTAGTTGTATAAGTCGGCGTAAAGCCTGAATCTGGGCGAAATATATCTACCCCCCTGGATGCAACCAGGTGACTTTACCTTCCTGCTGTCACACACCCTACAGTCCACGTAACACCCTACAGTCCATGTAACACCCTACAGTCCATGTAACACCCTACAGTCCATATAACACCCCACAGTCCATGTAACACCCTACAGTCCACCTAACACCCCACAGTCCATGTAACACCCCACAGTCCATGTAACACCCTACTGTCCATGTAACACCCCACAGTCCATGTAACATCCCGCAGTCCATGTAACACCCTACAGTCCACGTAACACCCTACAGTCCATGTAACACCCCACAGTCCATGTAACACCCCGCAGTCCATGTAACACCCTACAGTCCACATAACACCCTACAGTCCACGTAACACCCTACAGTCCATGTAACACCCTACAGTCCATGTAACACCCCGCAGTCCATGTAACACCCTACAGTCCACGTAACACCCTACAGTCCATGTAACACCCTACAGTCCATGTAACACCCCACAGTCCATGTAACACCCTACAGTCCATGTAACACCCCACAGTCCATGTAACACCCTACAGTCCATGTAACACCCCACAGTCCATGTAACACCCCACAGTCCATGTAACACCCTACAGTCCACGTAACACCCTACAGTCCATGTAACACCCCACAGTCCATGTAACACCCTACAGTCCACGTAACACCCCACAGTCCATGTAACACCCTACAGTCCACGTAACACCCTACAGTCCATGTAACACCCCACAGTCCATGTAACACCCTACAGTCCACGTAACACCCTACAGTCCATGTAACACCCTACAGTCCATGTAACACCCCACAGTCCATGTAACACCCTACAGTCCATGTAACACCCCACAGTCCATGTAACACCCTACAGTCCATGTAACACCCCACAGTCCATGTAACACCCCACAGTCCATGTAACACCCTACAGTCCATGTAACACCCCACAGTCCATGTAACACACCACAGTCCATGTAATACCCTACAGTACATATAACACCCTACAGTCCATGTAACACACCACAGTCCATGTAACACCCTACAGTACATATAACACCCTACAGTCCACCTAACACCCCACAGTCGATGTAACACCCTACAGTCCATGTAACACCCCACAGTCCATGTAACACCCCGCAGTCCATGTAACACCCTACAGTCCACCTAACACCCCACAGTCCATGTAACACCCCACAGTCCATGTAACACCCCGCAGTCCATGTAACACCCTACAGTCCATGTAACACCCTACAGTCCACGTAACACCCTACAGTCCATGTAACACCCTACAGTCCATGTAACACCCCACAGTCCATGTAACACCCTACAGTCCATGTAACACCCCACAGTCCATGTAACACCCTACAGTCCATGTAACACCCCACAGTCCATGTAACACCCCACAGTCCATGTAACACCCTACAGTCCATGTAACACCCCACAGTCCATGTAACACACCACAGTCCATGTAATACCCTACAGTACATATAACACCCTACAGTCCATGTAACACACCACAGTCCATGTAACACCCCACAGTCCATGTAACACCCCGCAGTCCATGTAACACCCTACAGTCCACCTAACACCCCACAGTCCATGTAACACCCCACAGTCCATGTAACACCCCGCAGTCCATGTAACACCCTACAGTCCATGTAACACGGTTTCCTATGGGTCATATCTGTGCATTTTATGGAAAGGGCCGGGGACTTTTTTTTTTTGTTTTTTGGTTCCATAGACTTCAATGGATTAAAAACATGTATTAAAAAATGCAAAATGCACCCGGAATATGCGACCCGCAGAGGTGCGACCCGCCTAACGCAGAGGTGCGACCCGCCTAAAACCTCCATCTTGGTCTTTGTGTCCTGAAATGTGCTGAATGTTTATGTTATCTTCTTGCAAATTACCCGACTGAGGTTCCTGAATGTGCTACACAAACAATTCCTTCATATTATACAAGATGTGTGCAGCATGTCAAGCCCCCCCCCCCCCCCCCACACACACAATTGCCAATTCCAGGCTCTAAGAAATAAGCTGGGAATTGCTGTGTACATACAATATCTCTAGTAACATTGTTTATAAACATTGATCAGATGGGAGATAGAAAGATACAAAGTAACATTGTTTATAAACATTGATCAGACGGGAGATAGAGAGATACAAAGTAACATTGTTTATAAACATTGATCAGACGGGAGATAGAGAGATACAAAGTAACATTGTTTATAAACATTGATCAGACAGGAGATAGAGAGATACAAAGTAACATTGTTTATAAACATTAACAATGATGGCGAGGACAGGGAGATTGTCATAGGCTCTGCATAATGAGAGGAAATAGTCACAGAGACGGTAATCAGCTACTCTAGAACCAGATTCCATGCATCCTGTTCATTCTGAGTTGTCTCCTGGTTTAGAGATCTTCAGTGGTTTGCAGGTAGATATCCTATGTTGACAAACGAGTTAAATGTTTATTTTCTTTCTTTTCCTTTCAGCGTTAATATACAATCACTATTCTGTCTTGGCATTATGTTGACATTCCCTGCCAGATAGAAATCATTTGGTAACATTGTGTATTCAGCCTGTCACAGTCCATTCACTCTCTGCCATTTAAAAGTCCAGGAAGCTGAAATTAAAATGTTACAGCGTGTGAATGAGCGGCTGTCATCATTCACTACTAAGCTTTCCAAACTCCTCTTACTTGTAAAGAAAATGAAATACGTGACATTTATGAGCCGTGCGATTATTTGTTCTAGTCTGACAGATCTCGTCTCTGACATCACCGGGCAAGAGGGGAGCCGATCATTGGAAGAACCCCCCACTGTCACCATACCGATATTATCTGGCCAATAGTATGTGACTAGCATCACCCCCCCCCCCCCCCCCCGTGTACAAGACATGGTGGGACCAGTTTGGTGTGGAGGAACTCAAGAGTCCTGCGCAGAACCCCAACCTCATCCCTACCGATCACCTGACCTCATCCCTACCGATCACCTGACCTCATCCCTACAGATCACCTGACCTCATCCCTACCGATCACCTGACCTCATCCCTACCGATCACCTGACCTCATCCCTACTGATCACCTGACCTCATCTCTACTGATCACCTGACCTCATCCCTACTGATCACCTAACCTCATCCCTACTGATCACCTGACCTCATCCCTCCCGATCACCTGACCTCATCCCTACAGATCACCCAACCTCATCCCTACCGATCACCCGACCTCATCCCTACCGATCCCCCGACCTCATCCCTACCGATCACCCGACCTCATCCCTACTGATCACCCGACCTCATCCCTACTGATCACCCGACCTCATCCCTACCGATCACCTGACCTCATCCCTACAGATCACCCGACCTCATCCCTACTGATCACCTGACCTCATCCCTACCGATCACCTGACCTCATACCTACTGATCACCTGACCTCATCCCTACAGATCACCCAACCTCATCCCTACCGATCACCCGACCTCATCCCTACCGATCCCCCGACCTCATCCCTACCGATCACCCGACCTCATCCCTACTGATCACCTGACCTCATCCCTACCGATCACCCGACCTCATCCCTACCGATCACCTGACCTCATCCCTACAGATCACCCGACCTCATCCCTACTGATCACCTGACCTCATCCCTACCGATCACCTGACCTCATCCCTACTGATCACCTGACCTCATCCCTACTGATCCCCTGACCTCATCCCTACCGATCACCCGACCTCATCCCTACCGATCCCCCGACCTCATCCCTACCAATCACCCGACCTCATCCCTACCGATCACCTGACCTCATCCCTACAGATCACCTGACCTCATCCCTACCGATCACCTGACCTCATCCCTACCGATCACCTGACCTCATCCCTACTGATCACCTGACCTCATCTCTACTGATCACCTGACCTCATCCCTACTGATCACCTAACCTCATCCCTACTGATCACCTGACCTCATCCCTACAGATCACCCAACCTCATCCCTACCGATCACCCGACCTCATCCCTACCGATCCCCCGACCTCATCCCTACCGATCACCCGACCTCATCCCTACTGATCACCTGACCTCATCCCTACCGATCACCCGACCTCATCCCTACCGATCACCTGACCTCATCCCTACAGATCACCCGACCTCATCCCTACTGATCACCTGACCTCATCCCTACCGATCACCTGACCTCATCCCTACTGATCACCTGACCTCATCCCTACTGATCCCCTGACCTCATCCCTACCGATCACCCGACCTCATCCCTACCGATCCCCCGACCTCATCCCTACCAATCACCCGACCTCATCCCTACCGATCACCCGACCTCATCCCTACCGATCACCTGACCTCATCCCTACCGATCACCTGACCTCATCCCTACAGATCACCTGACCTCATCCCTACCGATCACCCGACCTCATCCCTACCGATCCCCCGACCTCATCCCTACCAATCACCCGACCTCATCCCTACCGATCACCTGACCTCATCCCTACCGATCACCTGACCTCATCCCTACCGATCACCTGACCTCATCCCTACCGATCACCTGACCTCATCCCTACAGATCACCTGACCTCATCCCTACCAATCACCCGACCTCATCCCTACCGATCACCTGATCTCATCTCTACTGATCACCTTTGGGGTGAATGGGAACCCTGATAATGACCCAGGTATTTTTTTTGGTGCCCAACATGGAGCCTAACATGTAAGCCGGGTCTTTTCATCCAACAAGATGATTTGGGGGGATGGTAAAGCCAAAAAAGGGGGCGACTCCATAAAGACATGGGGGGTCAGTTCACTAAGAGATAAATACCGCACAAAATAACTCATGCAGTATTTATCTCAAAAGTAGTTAATTAAAAAAAAAACATGCATTATTTATTGAATGCATTAAATATTTATGTCTTGCATCAGCACTTATATTTTGCATTATTTTTGTTTTTTTTCCACCCCCACCCCCCCCCCAGTCAGTCACCAGCCCCCCACTTACCCCATCTATCGGGCAGCGCCTACTCTGGGCGACGGGTTCTCCTTCCTCCTCCTCCTCCTAGGCAGCTAATAGGAGCGCTACTCGTTTTGGCCAATTGGGTGATGGGTCTCATGACCTGCTTCCTGATTGGCCAGGAGGAGAATCAGGAAGACAATAGCGAATATTCTCTGCTCCCCGAGCCCACCCTTTTTTTTAAGCCTATTAGCTATTAACCCCCATTGGAATCCATGTATCCGGTGCCCCGCATGTAGATTAGGGGGCCGGACGCATGGATAGGGGGTGGCGCCCCTGCGCTCCGCTTGTAGATTAGGGGGCCGGACGCATGGATAGGGGGGTGGCGCCCCTGCGCTCCGCTTGTAGATTAGGGAACCGGACGCATGGATAGGGGGTGGCGCCCCTGCGCTCTGCTTGTAGATTAGGGGGCCGGACGCATGGATAGAGGGTTGGCGCCCCTGTGCTCCGCTTGTAGATTAGGGGGCTGGACGCATGGATAGGGGGGTGGCGCCCCTGCGCTCCGCTTGTAGATTAGGGAACCGGACGCATGGATAGGGGGGTGGCGCCCCTGCGCTCTGCTTGTAGATTAGGGGGCCGGACGCATGGATAGAGGGTTGGCGCCCCTGTGCTCCGCTTGTAGATTAGGGGGCCGGACGCATGGATAGGGGGGTGGCGCACCTGCATGTATATAAGGGGGCCGGACGCATGGATAGAGGGTTGGCGCCCCTGCGCTCCGCTTGTAGATTAGGGGGCTGGACGCATGGATAGGGGGGTGGCGCCCCTGCGCCCTGCATGTATAGAAGGGGGCTGGACACATGGATAGGGGGTGGCGCCCCTGTGCTCTGCTTGTAGATTAGGGGGCCGGACGCATGGATAGGGGGGTGGCGCCCCTGCACCCTGCATGTATAGAAGGGGGCTGGACACATGGATAGGGGGGTGGCGCCCTGCATGAATAGAAGGGGGCCGGACACATGGATAGGGGGGTGGCGCCCCTGCGCTCCGCTTGTAGATTAGGGGGCCGTACGCATGGATAGGGGGTGGCGCCCCTGCGCCCTGCATGTATAGAAGGGGGCTGGACACATGGATAGGGGGTGGCGCCCTGCATGTATAGAAGGGGGCAGGACACATGGACAGGGGGTGGCGCCCTGCATGTATAGAAGGGGGCAGGACACATGGATAGGGGGCGGCGCCCTGCATGTATAGAAGGGGGCCAGACACATGGATAGGGGGTGGCGCCCTGCATGTATAGAAGGGGGTAGGACACATGGATAGGGGGTGGCGCCCTGCATGTATAGAAGGGGGCCGGACACATGGATAGGGGGTGGCGCCCTGCATGTATAGAAGGGGGCCGGACACATGGATAGGGGGTGGCGCCCTGCATGTATAGAAGGGGGCCGGACACATGGATAGGGGGTGGCGCCCTGCATGTATAGAAGGGGGCCGGCATTATGGGTCACCACTTCTATGGGGTGACATTTGTCATGGAACATCTCAGGGACCTCTGAGTGTCTCTGGAAGTGACGGTTCCTCCAGATCTCTGGAATCTGTCGCAGGCCGCAGTCTTTTCTCTTCTCCCCGGTGATGGATCTTTCGGTGGAATGTTCCGGAGCGGATCTGACTAATATTTTGGTGGCTCTTTTTGTGGCTCTGAAGTCACGTTGGCAGTTTTATGGCGTCAGTAAAAGACACTGCAGTCGGATTTTGCAGAAAACAAGCGATAATGGGCGACCAGAGAACCTTTCTCGGGGCTGGGAGAGGTTGTGGACTTTATGGGAGATTTATTCATCTGGAGTGTCGGCGCTTTCCTGCGTTCTCTCTAATGCATTCTGAATACTCGCCACATCCTCGCACTTCCCTGCCCCCGCTTTTATTGCACCTATTAACTTATTCATTGTCAAGTGTCTATTTTCTGTTCTGTTTACCGTAAAGATCAAGAACTCTGTTAGAGCGACTTCTTCACATCCTCTTTGTGGACTGGAGCTGTCACAGACCTGCAATGATATTTATGCGCGCCGGCCGCGCACTTGTGCGACAATCGATTCTGATAAAGGGCGATTGAAGCCAACAGGTAACATTGCTAAGATGGCGGCTAATTCTGCGCAGAGCCGGAGATCAGGAAGTCCGAGGAGTTCACCTTTAAGGTCTCGTGCAGACGGGGCGTTTTCACAGCTGCTTCTAGGGGCGTCTGGCGGTTTTTTCTGCCTCCATGTTGCGCTATCCTTCCGTTCACACACAGGCTTTTAGCCGCATTTAGTGGGAGGGGCTTTTATCTGCATTTAGTGGGAGGGGCTTTTATCTGCGTTTAGTGGGAGGGGCTTTTAGAAGCAGGAAAACAACGCACTGCCAGTGTGTTCCCGGGAGGAGCAGAAAAAATGCTTGAAGCTGCTAAACGCACCTAAACGTTAGAGCTGGAGCATTAATTCATTTCAATGGTCTGAATAAATTATTTTTTTCCGGCCAATTAAATTAATTATTGCCCAAGAGCTGGACGCCTGTGAAAGATCCTAAGAGCTTGTAGAAGCTTTACACACTTTTACACACATCGGCATTTTTTCTGCAAGAACGCTGCTGGCTTCTAGGAGCGTCCTGAGGGCACGAGGCCTAAATCTGCCTCTCTGATGCTCTATTGCTGAGTTATGAAGCAGGCCTGTCACAGTGCCTCCGGGAAGGACTGCAGCCTCTTGTCACTCTTATGGGCCCTTTACATGTTCATATTGCTGCTCCTCTACTATAATGAGTGTGTGCTGGAGCTCCTCAGAGAGATGAGCGTTCTGTGTAGGGAGACGTCCCCCCATGGCTGTGCCCGGCCTCCTATACTGTGCCCGGCCTTCTATACTGTGCCTGCCTCCTATCCTGTGCCCGGCCTCCTATACTCTGCCCGGCCCTCTATACTGTGCCTGCCTCCTATCCTGTGCCCGGCCTCCTATACTGTGCCCGGCCTTCTATACTGTGCCCGGCCTTTTATACTGTGCCTGCCTCCTATCCTGTGCTAGGCCTCCTATACTGTGCCCGGCCTTCTATACTCTGCCTGCCTCCTATGCTGCACCTGGCCTTCTATACTGTGCCTGGCCTTCTATACTGTACCTGGCCTCCTATACTGTGCCCGGCCTCCTATACTGTGCCCGGCCTTCTATACTGTGCCCGGCCTTTTATACTGTGCCTGCCTCCTATCCTGTGCTAGGCCTCCTATACTGTGCCCGGCCTTCTATACTCTGCCTGCCTC